>JAJJWW010015314.1:0-11255 GCA_023531295.1 Papaver armeniacum
TGCGATATTATGATCCTACAGTTATTGCGTCTGATCTCAAGGTCTGAGGCAACAACAAAAGAAGCTCTCCCTGACTATATAGAAGAAAATAAAGAAATAATTAAAACAAAACTCAAAAGTGAAATCACAAAGAAACAAAGGAATATATGAACATACCAAAGCATTGAGAGCATTTAAAAGGCTAGGAGTCATTGTTCGGGAAATTCCTTGAAAAGACTCGGTGTCCTCCAATAGTGGGGCGTCGCGAGATTTTGGCGAGTGTTGATGGGTGAAAACTACTCCCTGCAGAATTTGGTAATTTGGGGTGTGGATGAGGAATGAATCTAAACCTTCGACAAATGCACTGCGCGGTGAGTGCTTGTAGATTCGAGAGATCAATCATGCAAGTCCGGCCTAAACCAAGAAATGGCCGTTGGACTTGTTTCGGTCACAAAGTGAAGGAGATGGGGTTGATCTTGGGGAGGGAAGCGAAGAAGGTGTTGAGATTGTGAAGGTGTTGGCTTGCTTATGACTTGTAACAGAAAAATGAGCAAGCTTACGGTTGATGCAAGCAGGCTTTGAGTGTTTGAATACGGTTTTGTATTAACACTTGGTTTTTGTCGTCTGAACTTGTGTTGTTCTCCGTTATTCCTTATTGTTGGAAATAGGGGGAGAACCTATTTATACAAGTCATTGAGCCTCATTCACGTTTCTCATGGGAAGTGGAGGTAGTGGAATGATGGAGTAGTGGAGTTGTGTGGTCGGTAACACTGACCAGCCCTTGCCCACTTTTCCTCGTTCATCTCTAACCGTCCATGACTTCCTAACACGTTCTTGTGATGGCGCGTTGCACGTCGCACGCCGTAAACCACTTGAGACCAATACCCCAGTATGTATCCCCCAGTTTGTGACATGATTGATGTCTGGAATGTGTGGATCGTGGATCCACGAAAGGTAGCATGTAATGCTGAACTGAATAAGGAAGTCGATACTTGTGAAGTATCGTGTGTATTTTATGCAGGTACTGCATTACGGTGTGGTAAAGTGATGGGTAATGACTCCTCACTGACCAAATAACTCCCGACCAGGGTTGTATAACCTTTGGTGAAGTCGGACGGATGAGATGATGTTTGAGACACTCATCTGCGACCGTTGATAAAATTAGGGTTTTTAAAGAGGTGCGCAAGCATCACTCTTCAGCTTGGTCGAAACCAAGCATGGGAAGGATTTTGGAGAGGACCGACCATACATGCGTGTTGACGGCATGATGGTGTAGGCGCCTATATTCCGTTCCCTCATGAAAGCGCGATCTGGGCCACTCAATTTGACCAGGCAGCAAAGAGAGTGGTCGAGATCGATTTTGCGATAAGAGTTTGATACCGCAAGAAGCGCGCCATACTCTCTTCCGGCGCGTTTTCCAAGACGACCTAGCTTGGTCGGTCTTGGCGGTTGGTTTGGCGTGAAGATGGTAGGCTGATGTTCACGCCCATGTCTCACCGTCCCATGAAAACGCGATCTAAGACACCCATTGTCCGGTGAAGTTGAGTGGTCGAGATCGATTTGCAATTTGGGAAGTGTAACCACGCATGTTTGAGCGGGCGTTTTGGATTGGCCATGCATGATATGCCTTGGCCGACCGCATGAAAGAGGTAGATGGGCCACGGTGGTCATCTTTGGTATGACCAGGACTCCGCTTAATCTAATCGTGACCCTCCATTCGTGCCGGAGAAGATGGACGCGCGTGATGGCTTGAACCCTAATTTTGGCTTTCAAAGCCGTGCGACCATGCTCTTTCAAAGCGGACGAATGTGTTGTAACCAATCATGGTTGGTTTTGACCGATTGGTCAAGTGTGTAGGCGGTCACATGGTGATTGTGTCGACATGCTCCGGGCCCTTTGAGTCTACATCTACACCATCCATCTATTCCTGCTAATATGGTTGGTTGAGACTTTTTGCGGCACATGTAATATGCCGCAAACCCTAATTTAGGGTTTTCCGCCCATAATGCTTGGTATGGACGGTTTCTTGGCAAGCAAAGGCCAATGGTCGACCATGTGGGGTCGGCCGTGTGTATTCCATACCGCTTGGGGGTGATGGAATTGATCCGTGGTCATCCAATCATGCTTGTGGAGTTGGATGACCGCGATCGAATCATATCGCAAGCTAAGGCCGTGGGTATTCCATACCATGCTTAGGGTGATGGAATTGATCCGTGGTCATCCAATTATGCTTGTGGAGTTGGATGATCGCGATCGGATCATATCCGAGACCGATACGGTCAAGTCCGGATGCTCAATCGGCTAGTATAACACACCGAGAGGGGCTCAATCGGGCTAGTATAACACACCGAGAGGGCTCGGGCTAGTATAACACACCGAGAATCGGCTGTGCGGGTATTTCGTACATGGTTTCATTATAGTGCTTGGAGGTTCGTGTTACTCGTATGAGTAACACTCGAGTCTCATGCCACATCGATAATGATTCATTATAGTGCTTGGAGGTTCGTGTTACTCTATAAGAGTAACACTCAGTCATCATGCCACACCGATAATGAGTACGTGAAATACAAGGCCGAATTAAGTGAGGGAGTATCCAACACTTATAAATGGCTTTATCTTTTACAAGATGTCGGCGCATGATTTTTACGGTTTTTTACAAACTCAACCTTGAACGAAAATCCACCATCAACATTAAGTCCCCTCGCCTAGCACACAATGGTTACACTATTGTGTGGTAGGCATGAGATGGTGACGTTAAAGATAAAACTTATGAGACAATGTTAGATGTTACAGGAGAGAGGGTGCCAAATCTTGTCCTTCGAGCATGTCACGTTCAAGAGACGTCCAGAAAAGTGTTCCCCTAGCATGATGTCGGTCTTGCCTGCTTCGATCGACCTTGCTATGACTGCTTCGGTCGAGGGGCTATTGCGTACATGCTTCAAACGTCAGCCATGTGCTTCGACTGAAACCGGCCCTGCTGTGTGCGCCTATTATACCAGCCTTATGTCGTGATTAACAACAGCCTTTGCGACTTGAGCAATACCAGCCTTTTGACTTGAGCAATACCAGACTTGAGGCTTGTACCGTACTTAAAAATTGTACCAGACTTGAAATCAATACCAGACTTGAAAACTTGAGTTATACCGAAGCTTGATCAATACCAGACTTGAATGATGTTTGGACTGGCCATTGTGTGAGTTGTGTCTTGCCGTGTGTGGCGACACTTCTCATATGCTTTCATACAAGTTCTAACTCCTGTCTTTTATTTCATTGCGGTAGAAAGAATCCCTGTTGAGATGTCTTCTGGAGATAATGCTGGTGTCAAGTCAGGAAGTGTTGATAGCTTCAAAGATATGCCGAACGTTGATGATGAGATGTTCACCGCGCCCTTTCAACTATGAAAATATTCGTTCCACCCGGATAACCCACCTCATATCGACTTTAGGGTTCTTCATGCTCCGCTGGGTCCTCATGAAGGATGGATGAGACGTACGTTTAAGCAATGAGTACATCAAAGATAACTTAGAGTGCATATTATTGATGTAGCTTGAGTGTTGAAACGACTCGAGAGGATGTTAAAGTGGTTTCTGTGCGAACGTTGAGGTAGATCCTGGAGAGAGTGTTGAAGCAGGATTCGAAGCTGGGGTCCCGGAGAGAGCATTGAGGCGTCTCTTGAATAGACTATTGGCAGCTTCTGGGAGGGAGAGTTGAAGTAGCTTCCTCTCCGGTTCGATTTACCCTTGCGAATTACATGATTCTTGGAGACCATCTTTCTCGTGTTGAAGAAGTCCTTGACTGACGGTGAAGGAACTTCATGCCGAGCCTCAGTCCCCAAGCGTGGTTTACATGGTTTGTTCGTAGTGGTTTTTGTCGAGCCTGGTATGGAATATCTCGAACGTTGTTGCATCATTGCGGGAGTCGTACATGTGGCACTGGAGTTGGAGCTGGCGGACACGCAGGATATTGTATCTCGGTGGTTTTCCCCTTGCGCTTCGTGGAACCGCTTATGTAAGGTCAAGGTTGTATCGCCTGTTGGTGAGATATATGCCCTTGCGTCCACGCTCGTACATCCTTATCTCGGTTGTAGCCGCTACATCCATCCATGGAGGAGAACATGCCGTGTCCGCTGGTTGCATCTACTAACATGTCGATGTTCAGTAGAGGAGAATCGCTTTTGGAGCATTCCATTGGGCGGAGAGACTGGGTGTCAGTCTCTCCTGCTAATTGCTAACAGCGATGCCGGTATATTGTCCTCGCCTTCTAATCACGTCTTGCTTCGAAAGTGCGTCCCCTTTTGGTGTGAGTATGGGTTGAAGCTTCACCGTATGTGCTGGTCTGGTTTCCTTCGAAGTCCGTCATTGTGGTGGGATGACGCACAATCTTGCATGGGCTAACCTTGCCCGTCCTGAGAGTCTTGAGAGAAATCACATTGGAAGATGCTCCTGTGTCGACGAGGGCCCTCCTGAACTTTGAACCCTTGATGTGTGCGGTAACATGTAGGGCCTGGTCGTGATCTTTTTCGCCATCATGTCGTCTTCTGTAAATGTAACATTATTTACGTGTGTTTTCGATGCGAGTTAAGACTACGGACGTGAAGGAGTCAGTGTACGTCCGCAGCTATTTTGTTAATTACGTGGAAACATCTCTGCACGTTGATTCTTTGAGAGGCGCAAGAGTTCACACAAGCTTTCCACTAGAGATGCCGCTTCCTAATCCACTTGGTCTCTCGGTTCGTAGTAAATCCGTTGACACAGGGAGGATCGTGTGAGGATCGGTCCCCGGTGTAGGAATCTCCATGACAGACCGTTCATATCGATGTCGCTCATTTGATCAGGTCCACGTAGGTCCGCGCGGTGAAATACCTCTTTTCGAGTTGCGGCCATATCCGTTTGAGTCTTAGCAAGAACTTCCCGCTTCTCCATCAAGTCTGAAATGGTAATGGATGGTGGTCCTCCTCTCGTCCCTCCGGCTCCTCGTCCTGATGCAGGAGTGAAAGTTGTTGCTCTGGTGACTACTGGAGGCGTTACGCTTGAGGAGTTGTCGGGATTTGCGCAGCTCGACTCGTGACGGGGAGGTGTTACACTTACTGGAACATCTCCCGCTACGCCTGGCACCGGTGGTAGAAGTGACGGCCGTGCATAAGGTGTATTGACCACGAGTAGCTCCAGAAATTATAGGACGGGGCCCCTTCGTATACCGTGTTACTCGCCAGAAGAAGAGGTTGAAAAGTTGCCTAAGGAATTGAAGTCAAGCGAGGTTGTACTTCAAAAGGATGAAAGTCTCTCTTGCCCCGAAGGACGAGTTGCTGCTTGAAGGACTTTCCTTGAAGGATCGTAGCTACCTACTTGTCCTTTTAGACGCTCTTGTTTTTGAGTGATAGTGAGGATTCCTTTGACTACTTAGGTTTTGAATTAATAGGTAATTGAATTGGTTCATTTTGAGATAGTTTGGTGAATGATTTTTCTGAAAGAGGTTATTTTAAATGAAATTTGCATCTTGGTCATGAATGATTGCACATGTCACACGAAGTTGCAAACGTTGTGTGAAAGGAAAGCATGAATGAAACAGACATGGTGTTTGATTATCGAGCCTCTTTCTCCACGTGTGGGATGCTAAGTCCCCAAAGTGAATTCTAAACTATCTTTCTTGTAAAATTGTTGAGTAGAACTTACTTGCTTTTGAAGCCTCATTTATATCAAACCGGAGTAGCCTCTCCAAGAAAATCCTCCGCACTAACTTCTCAAAGCTATCCCTCTGAGCCAAGCTTCTCCTGAACAATGCGCTGCAAAGCGTTGCACTCACTGGTGGGGTGATGAAGGGACCGGGTGGTAATGACAAGTACCTCGGGTCCATTACTTCTTGACTAAAGAGGTGGGCGCCGTATCGGGGTAGCTTTATCTCTCCGTTTCGTACCCACGTCTCCGGTAGCTCCGTAATCTTCTTCATTGGGAAGGGGAAATGTAAGTACCTTGTGTCCAGCTTTTCTGCGTTAGCGGCGTTGCGATGTCTCCCGTGGCTTTGATATGGAACAGAGATGAAGTTGGAAGACTTGCGAGCGCCATCATGTCTCGCTGGGATTGTCTTCCTAAGTAGAGGGATGTAGAAGGTGTCGTAATGTCACCGCCGAGTGACCGGATTGAACGCTCCCATCCTCTCGTATTCAGGCATTTCTTGATTGATTTCTCCTTCCTCAAGCGTTTCTTCGGTTGGTTGGAAGGCCGACGCGGATTGACGGTCTTAGGGCTTCGGCAAGAGCTTTGAGGTATAAATCCTCTGGCAAGGCTCCATAGGCCGCAGTGTTCCCCTTCTTTATCCGGCGGACATCGTAGCATTCTCGATAAGTCTCCTCTCCGTGGAGTTGCATCGGGTCTCCATTGTTGACCGGACCATGTTGTTCATCTTCCCCTGGTCTCCCGCGGTTGCGCGCCCTTTTGCTTCTCCACCCAGTAAAGATGTGACTCCTGGTTAAAGATTCTGCATTGCCCGAGTGGATGCCTGTGTAGACGCTCGTCGACCCTTCTTGTAATTGTGCCGCTATATCATTCAAAAGGCGAAATGTCTCGCTCTGCCTCCTGGTGATACCGGCTTGATTTGCCAAGACATCCTCCAAAGCATTCCAGCTATGCTTCTCATGATATTCGAACCGCTTTGTAGTTTCGGATACATTGCGAGACGGAAACTGAAAAAATTGAGGATTCAATTTTATGCAACCGATAGATCAATCTCCCACTGTGGTCGCCAATTGTTGATGGGTGAAAACTACTCCTGCGGAGAATTTGGTAATTTGGGGTGTGGATGAGGAATGAATCTAAACCTTCAACAAATGCACTTCACGCGGTGAGTGCTTGTAGATTCGAGAGATCAATCTGTGCAAGTCCGGCCTAAACCAAGAAATGGCCGTTCCCAGACTTGTTTCGGTCACAAAGTGAAGGAGATGGGGTTGATCTTAGGAGGGAAGCGAAGAAGGTGTTGAGATTGTGAAGATGTTGGCTTGCTTATGACTTGTAACAGAAAATGAGCAAGCTTACGGTTGATGCAAGCATGCTCTGAGTGTTTGAATACGGTTTTTGTATTAACACTTGGTTTTGTCGTCTGAACTTGTGTTGTTCTCCGTTATTCCTTGTTGTTGGAAATAGGGCGGAGAACCTATTTATACAAGTCATTGAGCCTCATTCACGTTTCTCGTGGGAAGTGGAGGTAGTGGAATGATGGAGTAGTGGAGTTGTGTATCAGTAACACACGACCGGTCTTGCCCACTTTTCCTCGTTCATCTCTAACCGTCCATGACTTCCTAACACGTTCTTGTGATGGCGCGTTGCACGCACGCTGTAAACCGCAGGACCAATACCCCAGTATGTATCCCCAGTTTGTGACATGATTGATGTCGGAATGTGTGGATCGTGGATCCACGAAAGGTAGCATGTAATCTTGAATCGAATAAGGAAGTCGATACTTGTGAAGTATCGTGTGTATTTTATGCAGGTACTGCATTACGGTGTGGTAAAGTGATGGGTAATGACTCCTCACTGACCAAATAACTCCCGACCAGGGTTGTATAACCAAGCTGGTGAAGTCGGACGGATGAGATGATGTTTGAGACACTCATCTGCGCGACCGTTGATGAAATTAGGGTTTTTAAAGAGGTGCGCAAGCATCACTCTTCAGCTTGGTCGAAACCAAGCATGGGAAGGATTTTGGAGAGGACCGACCATACATGCGTGTTGACGGCATGATGGTGTAGGCGCCTGTATTCCGTTCCCTCATGAAAGCGCGATCTCGGGGCCACTCAATTTGACCAAGAAAGAGGAGTGGTCGAGATCGATTTTGCGATAAGAGTTTGATACCGCAAGAAGCCGCGCGCCATACTCTCTTCCGGCGCGTTTTCCAAGACGACCTAGCTTGGCTCGGTCTTGGCCGGTTGGTTTGGCGTGAAGATGGTAGGCTGATGTTCACGCCCATGTCTCACCGTCCCATGAAAACGCGATCTAAGCCACCCATTCGTCCGGTGAAGTTGAGTGGTCGAGATCGATTTGCAATTTGGGAAGTGTAACCACGCATGTTTGAGCGGGCGTTTTGGATTGGCCAGGCATGATATGCCTTGGCCGACCGCAAGAAGAGGTAGATGGGCCCACGGTGGTCATGTCTTTGGTATGACCAGGACGCTTAATCTAATACAGCGACCCTCCATTCGTGCGGGAGAAGATGGACGCGCGTGATGGCTTGAACCCTAATTTTGGATTTCAAAGTCGTGCGACCATGCTCTTTTCAAGGCGGACGAATGTGTTGTAACCAATCATGGTTGGTTTTGACCGATTGGTCAAGTGTGTAGGCGGTCACATGGTGATTGTGTCGACATGCTCCAGGCCCTTTGAGTCTACATCTACACCCTCCATCTATACCTGCGAAGATGGATGGTTGAGACGCTTTGCGGCACATGTAATATGCCGCAAACCCTAATTTAGGGTTTTCCGCCCATAATGCTTGGTATGGCCGGTTTCTTGGCAAGCAAAGGCCAATGGTCGACCATGCGGGGTCGGCCGTGTGTATTCCATACTGCTTGGGGGTGATGGAATTGATGCGTGGTCATCCAATCATGCTTGTGGAGTTGGATGACTGCGATCGGATCATATACGGCAAGCTAAGGCCGTGGGTATTCCATACCATGCTTAGGGTGATGGAATTGATGCGTGGTCATCCAATCATGCTTGTGGAGTTGGATGACTGCGATCGATCATATCCGAGACTGATACAGTCAAGTCCGGATGCTCAATCGGGCTAGTATAACACACCGAGAGGGGCTCAATCGGGCTAGTATAACACACCGAGAGGGCTCGGGCTAGTATAACACACCGAGAATCAGCCTGTACGGGTATTTCGTACATGGTTTCATTATAGTGCTTGGAGGTTCGTGTTACTCTGTATGAGTAACACTCAGTCTCATGCCACATCGATAATGATTCATTATAGTGCTTGGAGGTTCGTGTTACTCTATAAGAGTAACACTCAGTCATCATGCCACACTGATAATGAGTACATGAAATACAAGGCTGAATTAAGTGAGGGAGTATCCAACACTTATAAATGGCTTTATCTTTTACAAGATGTCAGCGCATGATTTTTCTGGTTTTTTACAAACTCAACCTTGAACGAAAATCCACCATCAACAGAGAGCTTCACAAGTAGCGGATAAATTATCGTCTCCCAGTCCTTGCATAGGATCAGAGAAAATACCAGATAATAGCGACATAGCAGAAGTATCTGAATGAGTCCCCTTAGCGAGAATCAGTATCGATCTCATTTTCATTTTCTGAGTCCTCGCTGACTTGGGAATTAGAATGGGAGGGAGATTGAACTTTTCGTCTTTTAGAAGATGGACCAGAAGATTTGTCCTTGCGAGAAATGGCCTTATTCTTGCCTTTAATTTTCGCAGCATTAGCTTCTTCATCATTAATCTTTGCGGTTTCAACTTCTTCAACACCAATCTTCACACACGAATAAAGATAAGAAACAGAGGCAACAATATTGTTTAAAATAACAAAAGAAAATGTTTCTTACTTCATCCGTGAGCGATCGAAGTATCGCCCGGGATATTTTGTTGTGGATTCTCTTTGTATTTCTTTCTCATTCTGGTGATCTAAAAAATTTCTAAAAGTTAATGAATGAAAGAAATGGAAGACATAGCAAAGCAAATTTTAAAAAAAAAAAAAAAAAAAAAAAAAAAATATACCTCTTTTGTCTTCTCGGAGCCACTTAAACTCCCAAGGATAATAATTGCGAGATTGGTCGGGAGTGCATGTGAGCTGCGATATAAGGTCCACTCGAAAAAGAGGTACAACCCACCACTTTTCATCTTTGGAGTGGCGAGGGTATTATTTTTACCCGAATGCTACCAATGTCCCGCATGAGCAGTTTGTCGACATCAACGTTATCATTTTTCTTCAATCGAACACCCCAAACGAGATTTATCGTTTCTCATAGTTATGGTGAATAATTTGCAAAGAAGTTGTCCACAGTATACTTCTCGGCAATTATTGGTTGGTCGCAAATTGAGGATCTCTAACATTATCGGGATATAAAGATCCTTTACCGGCGCCACGATAGGCGAATTCAAGCATCGAGCGAATACGCCATTCAATTGATAAACAGCCCCGAGAATTTTCGTGAGCAAGAATCTCATAAAACAATGGTATTTCGGGATTATATAGAGGAATGGGAGCCCTGCGAGGAGTTGACCCTAGCGAGACTATGATTTTCTCGATCATCACATTGATGATCCGAAAACAATTTTGCGAGTAAAGCATAGATGAGGATTCTTGATTTGGAATGGTTGATAAAGTGAAACCTTTTTCCTTTAATTTGGAAAACGTCATTGAAAAGTGGTGCATATGTACGACCAAGTGAAGCCATTATCGGTATGGGAATGAAGGAGAAGTGAAGAATCGAAAAGGAAACGAAGAGCGAAGCGCAATTTGCGGAAGAAAAAAGTTGAAGGAAAGTTGCAGAGAGAGAAAATAAAAGAGAAGAAGAGAAAGAGGAGAAAACTATATATAGAGAGAAAGATTTTGGGAAAGTAAGTGCATTTAATGCGAGATGGGACATGAATGGTCGGAAATAAGCAGTTGGATGAAACGTGTGTCAAGAAAGGAATGGAAGAAAAGACATCTCGTTATAAATTTATGTAAAAATTACGGGGTTAAAACAGATAAGGATGAGCTGTTGCGGCATTTCAAGATATTGATTCTCATGATACTCTCTTCTTCGCAGAGAATACATGAGAAGAGGCAAGATGTAGGACCGAGAATATCGCGACTGACCCAATATTTCGCGAGATTAATAAACGACTACGTCGCAAGGAGTCGCATGGAAATAAATAAATGGCGTAATGGATGATGACATTCAAAACATGAGGAAAGTGTGAAAACTTGGCGAGAATTATGGGTGTCGCGAGGACAAGCATTTACACACTCGCGAGGATTCGCGAGTCGTTTTTCGAAAATAAAGGACTGACTTAAGCCGGGTCATCCGCTATGTAATACCCTATATAAAGGGTCGAGTAAGTCTATTGAGGAGAGGTCTCTTTGAATTGTTAAGCAAGTCATTAGGAGAGAGAATTAAGAGTGATTGTAATTTCTTTAGCTGTTCTACATTTCTTTGTAAATCTTTCAAGAAAACAATTAATAAAACATATTATTATTCATCTTCAAATGGATTGATTAAGCGAATTCGAGTGAGGTGTGTAGTGTAGATTTCCGCAACTAAGGCCGTATGAAATAAAA
>JAJJWW010015315.1:0-60584 GCA_023531295.1 Papaver armeniacum
GCTTATTTTGGTATTTTATGTTTTTGTAGGTGTTTTTTGAAAAATAAGTTTTTGGGAAAATTGGCTCTAAAAGTGGATTTTGTGCTCGTGGGAGAAAAGTACTATTCGGACTTCGCCACGGATAAGGGGTACCCAAATTACTAAGGGGCATCCTAGGGCATCCCAAGAAGGCGTCACACAAAGGCACCCCTATTATGGTTAGGGGGAAACCACCTTCTTCACGGTTTAAATGGAAATTTGGCTGAAAAGGAAAGTATCGACTGCAGATCGGATTTAAGAGATTTTGTACGATTTTCACGTGGAGATTGGTTGAAACACCCCGTCAATGACATAACAGGAAGGTATATGCTACATAATCGAATAACAACAATTTTTCTCGCGGAAAACAAAAATGGTGCATACTGGTATGGATTGAATTAGGTCGAGTTTCTTCAGATTTGTTGGCTTGGTTGATTGGAGATAAGCCTGTTACGATTAAAAACAGTTGGGTAGGTGTGTTAGATTCGATAAAAGAGAGACGCGTGAAGATATTCAAGGAAAGAAAAGCCGTAACTTTTGAGGAAGAAAATCAAGATACTCGAGATATTTAGGGTCGGGCTGTGTATAAATAGCAAAGGAGAGGACCTAAACAGAGGGTCGAGGGTTCGGGGTCGATACAGAGGTACGGGAGAAGTCAGAGAGAAGAACCCAGAGCTTCAGAAATTGCATGTTGCCGCCCGCAGAGTCAAGAACACGAAGAACATTGGACCCGCCGGATCAGTCGCAAAACTTTGTCGCAGAATCAACTACACAAGAAGCCTTATATTCCACGGCAGTCTTTATATTCCAGCAGTCTTATATTCCATAACCTTTGTAATGTGCCTGTTTGTAACGCCTTTGCAGCCGTTTGCAAACTGTTTGCTTTGTTAGTTTTCTCTTGTTTTTCACCCTTTTGAGATATGAACACCTATTTTGAGCACGTGAATAACATGAGGAGCTAAACCCCAACACTGGGACAATGGAGGAAGCCATTCTTTTCGCATGTGGTAATTCTAATTAATTCTTTTATGACTTTTTGCACTATTCTAAATTGATTTAAGATTTTTCTTAATTGATTGAGATGTCGTATGATGATGTATGCTTGGTCTAAGTGCTTTTGATGCGTCATGCTAGTGATTTACAGTCAATGTTTTAAGAATCTATTTTTGCAAAGAAAGAGTCAATATTTTATAAGCTATAATTGTCTAGAATTAACAGCTTGAACCACATGAGTATAAGAATTGGTGGGAATCCCGAGTCTCAAAGATCTCTCGATTTTGTGACAAACTTGTATATATTTTCTTTGTTTTTAGAGTTTTCAAACTAAATCTTTACAAGTCCGAGTGAACGACATTCTTACTACCACTTTACTACAACTTTCAAAATCACATCAACTTTCAATCTTCACATCAACCGTTCTCGCTTATTAACTCAGATGGACATAGTTTGTCAACAGGGTTCGCCAAACTTAGCCTTTATACCATATATTCACCACGGTTTGCTAACCGGGTTCGTGAACTATTCCCAACTGAACTTGAGGTTTGTGAACAAGTTCGCCAACCTTTCTCAGTATTTCTAAAATCGATATCTATGGTTTCCAAACTTGTTTGCAAACGGGGCATTAATGTTTTTAAAGATCAATTTAAGCACTAAATCAAAGGATCCAAATAAAGATTAACCCAAATATGAAACTCTCCTTTAAAATACATACATGAACATCTCTTGAGTGATACATATACAATTATGAGTTGATTCAAATAAAATATTATCACAAAATAAACAAACGTAAGCTAACCTACAAACAGTCTCGGCTCCACTAAGCTTTCAACCCGAAATAATCACTACGTGCACTCCTTATCCCTATCTATAAACGAAAGTGGGAATTGAATGAGCACATGATCCCAAAAGGGGTTCCTAGTGGAAACATAACTAACTTCCAAGCAATCGTTAGAATGGCTTAAAGACAATGCAGGTTTGGTCAGAAACCGATAAAAGCGGAAAAATAGATAAAGCATACTGAGATGATAATTTGTACAGAGACATAAATTATAACCAACCAACCGACACTCAATCACAATAATAATATAGTTGGATGACATAATCCTTCGAAATAGTAATATGGATATCATATTTCATATGTCCTTATAAGCTAATAGGGCTAGTATTATGTAAAGGCGTGATTCCCAAGTACAAGTCTAGGAATACTATAAAATGTATATAACTTAGCTAATGTGTCCCTTGGGGACCACCAGATATTAGAAAAGGTGTCCCATCAAACCTATAAATATGTAACTTTAGCCTCAAAGTTAAGGATTCTAACTTGAAGATTACACCAACGAAGAACACGTTCTTTCTCTGGTGTCTCTTTACTTATATTTTTAGCTTATTTATCTCCACTTGGCTGTAGTGGTTAGCTTTTACGCAACTATATTTTTGCGTCGATTAGGGGGTTATTCGACTTAAATCCATATAATCAGAAGAAAAATAGTCTTGTTAGATCTCTGTTGGTTGAAGATGCAAAGTGGAATAAGATCACGGCGATCAAAAAGTAAAAAGTATCACAAAAAAACGTAGTGAAAAAGCTACAAAAAATAAAACATACACAATGCGTAACGTGACCTAATGCTAGGACGAACAAGTGTTTGAGGGTGAAAACTCAAGCTTCGCCGATTTTGGTAATTTTGGGTGTGTGGATGAGAAACGAATCTAAACCCTAAACAATGCACTGCACGGGAGTACTTTTGATTCGAGAAATCAACTGCACAACTGGCCTAAACCAAGAAATGGTCGTTCCTGTGCTTGCTTCGGGTCACAAAGTGAAGGAGAAGGGTTGGTCTTAGGAGGAAGCGAAGAAAGTGTTGAGACCAGAATAGTTGATTCTGAAGGTGTGGTTATTTTATGACTTGTATCAGAAAGTGGAACTGGATTGAAATGTATCAGTTCTTAGGTGATTTCTGGATACTGTGATGTTGCCGACCAAAAACTTATCTTTTGGTGGAAATAGGTGAAGCCTATTTATACAAGTCATATTGAAATGTACCCTGGTTTCGTATGAAGTGGAAACGATTGAGTGGTGGAATAATTGAGTAACGTATAACCGCTAGAAACCCATGCTTCCATGATGAATGAAGTGGATCTGTTTACACCCGTTACTTCTTGCCGCCATTGATTGTCCTACTTCATGACACTTTCCTATAACGGGCATATTGCATGCCACACGCTGTAAACCGCCAGACCAATACCCTAATGGGTATCCCCCGTTTGTGACATATTTGATGTCTCGAGTGTTTTCGTGGAAAACATGTAGCATTTTGCTACGTATGGCAAGTTAAAATCAAGAGGCTTGCCGTAGGAAAATATCATGTGATGCTATTAGGATCGTCTTGGTCAGTCACCTAAAACTTGCCACAAGTCTGTTAGTTCGGTGGCGAACTTCGATGGCTGGGAATGCATCTCATGAGGAAGGGTAGCCGTTGATTATGGCTACCTTGTGTTGGCGCCTGATAATGGCGCAGTAGCGTTTTGGCGTACGCCATTGGCAATGTGGCATGGATGGCATGGCTCGTGCATGCCAGTGGCACGATGGTGTAAGTGGCGACTGGCGTAGCCATGGCCACTAGATTTAGGCAGTTGGTCGCCTGAAGCTTGCCACAAGTCTTTTAGTTCAGTGGCGAACTTCGATGGCCGAGATTGCAATTTAGGAGAGAGGGTGGCCATTGATTATGGCCACATTCTGTTGGAACTTATTAATGGCATAACGGTATAGCCGCGGCGTAGTGGCATGGCGGCGTGGCCAAGGCTAGGATTTGGCGTCGTGGCCAAAGTTAGGGCTTGGCGGCATGGCCAAGGCTAGGATTTGGCGATGTGGCCAAAGTTAGGGCTTGGCGGCGTGGCCAAGGCTAGGATTTGGCGATGTGGACAAAGTTAGGGTTTGGCGGTGTGGCCAAGGCTAGGATTTGGCGTTGTGGATAAAGTTAGGGCTTGGAGGCGTGGCCAAGGCTAGGATTTGGGGCTGTGGCCAAAGTTAGGGCTTGGCGGCGTGGCCAAGGCTAGGATTTGGTGTTGTGGCCAAAGTTAGGGCTTGGCGGCGTGTCCAAGGCTAGGATTTGGCGCTATGGCCATAGTTAGGGCTCGGCGGCGTGGCCAAGGTTAGGATTTGGCGTTGTGGCCAAAGTTAGGGCTATGTGGCATGACCAAGGATAGGATTTGGCGCCGTGGCCAAAGTTAGGCCTTGGCGGCATGGCCAAGGCTAAAGTGGCTCGTGGCATGTTGTGGACTATGACCAAAAATTAGGCTTTCAGCTAAAACGGTCTTGTTTCGATCACGAAATCCTAATTGGAGTCCGTTATGGCATTGGCCACGAACAGAAAGTGGATTAGCATGTAGTGGCATCATTTGTGGCACATTGGCATACTACTGCGGCAGAGTGGCACGTTGGTATGTTACTACGGCAGAGTGGCATGTTGGCATGCCGATTAATATGTTGTTATGGCAGGGCGCTTTTGGCTTGCCAGTTAGTATGGTGGCGAGGGAGGGTGCGTTTCGCCTTTAATGTATGATGGCGAGTTTAGAGCGACTTGATTGGTTAAGAAAAGGGGCCGGCCAAACATAAAGCGCGGCCACACCTCTAGTGCTCGTGGCGTATTTTAAAGTGACCTGATTGGTTAGTAGGAAGGAGAGGGTCCGGCCAAGCATGGGCATGGCTACACTTCTGGTGTGAGTGTGGCGGCTTTAGAGCGACCTGATTGGTCGATGGAAATTGGGGCCGGAAGGTATGGGCCCAGCCACGACTGGTGTGAGCGTGGCGGTTTTAAGACGACCTAATTGGTCGAGGGAAGTATGGCCGGTTTAGGATGGGGCGTGGCCAATGGCAAGTGGCGCCGGCTGGCCTAAAGAATGGCCAAGCCTCCCTTTGTTGTCATGCGGCTCCTTGTTTTCTGATTCTGGGCAAGGTTTTGCACCTACTAATCCATAGCGGATTAATTACCTAGTTTGCATAGGCTTAAATTTCCACAAGCAAGGTCTGATATACTGCACAAGGCGCAAAATCCTAACTTTTGCAAATTAGTCAGGGTAATCGATGGAATTATATGTGTTGACACAGAGTTCCTTTAAGTTCATTGCCAGAGAGCAACATGCTTTCTGATTGAGTACCTTATGCAAAGACCTTATACTTGATATTTGGAAATTGTATACATCACGCGATTGAACACAAATTGTCATGCCATATCAACATTAAGGGTTTAGCCGGGGAACATAACACAAAAATTATTCAAAGAAACTTATATCAAGTGAATATAGGCAAGGCGCCGAAATTTACAGAACATCCGGGGATGGTTGCTACATGCGCCTGATCCTGATAAATTTCATGTAAATATATTGAACTGCTCAATAAATATGTAGGTGAAGAGGTTAACAATCACGACTCCATTTCCTTACAGAGTGACGTCACATCAGATGCAAGGTTTTACAATTTTAACCCTAAGCTAAAAACCACCATCAACATTAAGTCCCCTTCTTAGCTCGAAACAGTGGCATTGTTGCGGGGTAAGCATGAGATGGTGACAAACAAGGATAAAATCGAAACGGCAAGTCACGAAGAGATTGTCAGGAAGATTTGGCTAACCTTTGTCAGGAAGCATAAAGAATTTTGTGATCCTTGCATTGGCGGCTTTGCATAAATCCGTCTTGGCCATGGGGTGTTGGCATCAGCGTTGCAACTTTGGATACTGATCGGCAGAGGTGGCACTATAACTTGGTACGTGGAACGGCGCTGGATGGCTAGGAAAGGTAGATGGCGCTGCTTCGGCTTGCTAGGTCAATGGAGCTGCTGGCTACGGAGAGTGGATGGCGTTGCTTGCTAGGCTGTGGAGCGGGAAGATGGCGCTGCTTTGGCTGGCTGTGGAGCGGGAAGATAGTGCTGGATAAGTCATGGAATAGTAGGGATGGCTGCTGACCTGGGTGCCAAACCCTAATTATCCGTATATTCGAGTATCTAATCCAACTGGTATCCCACGTTTTGAGCCTTGATACACGGCTGGTAAAAGGGTTTTCCTTTTCAGGCTTCATCAATCCGCTCAATATAAGAGGCGATCTTGAACCTTTCGTTCATATAGATCACTATATAATTGCGTCCATCCTCTTCGCAGGTATTGTCTCGTGTCTCTTCTCCTAGTTTTCTATTTTGTCTTCTTCATCATGTAGATTTCCGATGCAGACATAATGTATTTTGTTTTTTTCCTTTTTTTGTAGTGCATAATGGGATCCTCCGGTGATGATCATACCTTTGACTCCTCAGAGAAATTTTTTGAAGTTGACAAACCCAGGTTTTCTTCACATGAGGATATATTAAACCAAATCAACCCTTTGTTCCATGCAGCCGGCCGGATTATACAAGGCATGTCTCTTACCCATCTACGCATCGTGCGGGTGCGTGCTCAGGCTTTCATGGCTTTGATGGATATGGAGGAGAAATAGAGACATGATGAAGCGTCCCAGAAAGTCGGAAAATCTCAAAGTGATGAAGCTTCTCCAAATCCCAATGCCAGGGCTAATCGATTAGCTTCTCGATTGAAACGGCGAAGGACTGAGCCCAAGAAACTTCTGGGCAAGAGCCAGTTTGATTACCCCGTCCATAATGGTATCGTAATCCTTGATTCTGACGTGGAAGAACTGGAGCATTCTCAAGGGGTTGTTGGAAAAGTTTCGTAGAAAGATGTTGACGCAGTTTACGAGACTAAGGCAACTTCCGGAGTGGACGTCGAAACTGCTGCTGGGGGAGTTGAAGCGATCGTTGAGGATGCTGTCAAGATGGATGGTGAGGCGGCGGAAGCATATGTTGGAGTCGTTGTCTAAACGGATCCTGGAAGGGATGTCAAGTCGCCATCGAAACGGCTTCTAGATGGTATGCTGAAGTCACGAAACGGCTCTCGGATGGAATATCAAGCCTCTCGAAATGACTTCTAGATGGGATGTTGAAGATGCTTCTGAAATGGCTTCTAGATGGGATGTTGAAGCTGCTGCTGAAATTGCTTATGGATGGAATATTGAAGCTGTTACTGAAACGACTTCTAGATGGGATGTTGAAGCTGCTGTTGAAACGAGTTCGGGATGGAATGTTTGCTGTCGGAGAGGGTGCTAGGGCAAGTGCTTGAAAAATCTCTGATGGAGGCATCATTGACCAAGGTGTCTTGTCATTGACAAACCGGTTTTCCATTTTGTGATTTCCTTCCGCAGAGAAAACAATCTTTTCGTGAGATCGTAGATGTTTTTGATACTTAGTTTTTCTTTTTGTTCGTAAGGATCGGAGCCATGTTTCACCAAGTAATATTCTTTCATTTATGCTGCTTTGATAATTTCACATCTTTAATTGAATGAATAAAATCTCCCGAAAGAGACCTAAAACCCTTTTGCGAAAAACAAGTTCTTCCACCCTTCCAAAGCGATTCAGCGGGTGGGAAGCCAAATCACATAAATGACGCAACAGTAATGCTAGTAGGTGTGTCACATTCTCTCCGTTTAGATACTTCCATGGGAACGTATCGCATGTCGTGGGCAACAAAAGAACTCAAAACAGGAAAAACAAAGAGCAATGATTAAGGATTTTGACCAACCTTTTATTAGATTTTCCCTCGCAAATTACACATGACATTTGTGACATGCCGCCTGGGTATATAGAAGTGTGATCCATCACAAGCTAGGAAGCACATCATGAGAAGTAGAAAATCCTCGTCGGGCAAAAGTTGAAGCCAGATGTTCTTGAAGGAAGGTGTTTATGCCGCCACTCGATGATCTTCTTCCTTGCACGTTCCCTTCTTCAGTATTTTTTTTTTCTTTTTCGAATAAGATATTTCTTGTAGGGTTTGATTTTTTATGGTTTTTAATTGATGGGTAATGACTTTGTGGGTTTGCCGGATACTTTTCCCTTGAGATGATTCAGGAAAACTTATTTTGAAATAAAGATGCTTTTAATTAAAATCGAAACCCTAATTATGAATGCAAGCAGTGCAATCATTTTGGAGGGATTAAATATATTGTAGGAAAAGGGAAATTATCAAGGAAATACTTAAAAGGAAAACGTTGAGGAAAAGGTAGCACAAATGCTTTTAGGTATTGGAAGGGCTTGAGCCATCGCGAGTGATTGTCACGCCTTCCACTTTGCTCCAAGATTGATGAGTTTGCAGAACCACCCAAGATAACATCTGCCACGGTATGGCTTGTCTTCCCTTTCTTTTGCGAATCGCCGGAATGGCTAGCTTCACTGTTACATCTCCAACTTGAAACGCGGTCGCCTTGACTACCGTATCTCCAATTTGAAACGGGTTTTGGCGTTGTGCCACCGCTTCATTTTTGAGCTCGTTATCTTTGACTGAGTCAGCTTCTAAATTTTTGACAAAGCATTTGAAAAGCCCAGCATCCCATTCACATCTCTTAATGACGCCCGGGTTGATAACTGGACTGATTCCCCATGCCTGACCGAGAGGAGAAGTGACTGGGTGCAGAAAGGGTTGTTCAATAAGACTTACTTGTATTCTAATCTTCGATAAACGCCGACGGAAGTTTTCCGTGTAATCGAGTTACCTTCGTAAGTTGTTGATACGTCAATATGTGATCTTCAGTGGTTGGATTGGCTTTGTTGGAATTTCTGCATCGACACCTACATAGGGGATACTCCTAATTTCACTTTATTTCCATGTACCCATGAGTGCCCTAATCATGTCGAATGTGAGAGTTCTTTGACAATGTGGAATTTTCCATGTGTTAAAGCATCTCCCACCTTAATTTCAAGGTCGATGAACATATACGCGCTTATCGCTTCTCCTTCCAAGTTGTTGACTACAATCGGGAAAGAGTAGCCTCCTCGCTTCAAATTCTCACGCTTCCTCGTGAGTCTTGATGGTAACGATGTTGAAGTCGAGGCCGCTGATCAATGTGCTATCAAGCTCGCATAACCACTACACCAAAATGCCCAATTTACCACGTTTATTTTCGTTGCTATGAATTTAAGCAACGCTTATGTATGTTGCTTACACGGCGTGACAAATTATACGCAACGTATACAAACGTTGCTTAAATTTAATTAAGCAACGTTTGAACGTTACTTCATCCGTTGCTTTAATTAGACTCAATGCAACGTATAAATAATTTAAGCAACATATATATACGTTGCAAAATAAATTACCAGAATTAAAAAAATTACATATTACGAAATTCCGGTGTTACAAATAATCTTAAACCCTGACCTGATAAGAAAATCACCCATCCTTACAACATCATTCATCCTTGCAACATTTTACAAAATTATGAACTTAGATTGAATTTACACGATGAAATTCCATTCTGAATAAGGTATTGCAGCAGGGATTCATTAATAGACAATGTTTAGGGTCACTAGTATAAGATCCAATCATCAATTATCATCACTAACATCCTCGTATGTATTTGCTTAGGGTCTGCGAACTACAGGAGGAGTAATACGTTACTCAATACTTCTGCCAGCTTACCTGTATCTCAACACCATACTCTAAACGAGAAAGGGCACATGCATCTTCAAGCTCTTTATTTTTAGGATCCACTTTCAAACCATCAAATGGCATCTGCTGCATCATCAAGCCTCTGTGACACATGCAGCAAGAATTATCAAATAGGATATCTTTAAATAAAAAGATGAGATGAAAATTAAACAACAAGAAAAAATTGAAGAATATGTACATTCAGCAGTTTGAGTGCTACGCCTGCCCTATAAAAGGCCTTAGGCCAGTCTGGTCTTTTCAACATGCATTGAGTAGCATCTTCAAAAGCAAGTTCTCCTTTATTTACATACACAAAACACATACTCCTGTCAGATAGCACAGCTGCATCACCAGGTGCAATGCGAGGGCCTGAAAACAAATTGCTAGAGTGATTAGCCCATCATTGCGGGAAAAGAAAAAACATAACACACCTTGCAAGAAATAGACAGAGAACCAAAAATGTTTAAAATCAGTTTCTATGTTAGAGAAAATGCAAAGACAATGTGCAAATTGTTTATACGAGTTGTTTCCCATTTTAACTCCACTACAGGAGAAACATGTGTCTCTGCATATGAACTACACTAAGTAACAACTATGAAACATCAACTGAGATATACAGTCAAGTTTCAAATGAGATAGAACAGTGATTTGAGAGGAACAGAAACCACTGTTCTGGAATTTGACCATACATTTTAAGATAAGCATATAAGAAACTGCATAGAATGCACATGATTATATGAATGATTTAAATCACTACATCATACACGGGAGGTGTATTCCTATTTCGCCTTCCATTTAAAAGCTATCAATAAAATTAAAATTCATTTAAACGCTTAACCTTGTAGTGTTTCCGGTTTAAAAAAGGTACCTCCTTCCTTTTAAAATTCATGTAATGCCAGCCAATACTCTTTCCTGTGGAATGCATTTGTGCCCCTTGATTTTGCCTCCAGAAAAACCGCCTTCGCTTTACAAATCATCTGCCAACAATGAAGATTTAATACAATACATTCACTTGAAAAGTCTCTATAAACTACACATTTATGAGCTCCATTGCAGGAAAGTTTGAAACTGCAGAATGCCAACAATGGTATGGCATATACATACTTCAAATCTAACATCAATCCAGAACTTCTAGTTGATTCATAGTACGCCAGTGAAAAGATAGCGAGTTCATTTTGGTTCCAAAACATTAAGACACTATTCGAAACCTCAAAAGAAATACACATACTGTAGTTACCTTATTGTGAAACTCCTTAGAATTTGCATGCTTCATTATTCCATTTATGCTCCAGTCAACATATGATGGAATAGGAGAAGTCCCGGGAAAAAAATCTCAACACCTCGACGATTATCATAACATCTGCGAATTCAATTGGCTTTAGTCCGTCATGTGACAAAAAAAATATGACTTTCATAACCCAGAAAACCAGAGGTGACACCAATGAATCATTCTTATAGTGCCGCTTCTTTTCATATTGAGAAAACGAGATAAAAAATCAAGAAAGTTGGGCTTTTTCTACAATGCCTGAATAACACATTTGGAAGTTACCAACTCAGTTGGAACACAACCTACCTTCCTTTGCAGCATGATGCAACAGACTACAATGTGAATCATCTAGTATTTCAGGATTGGCACCCATTTCAAGAAGAGCTGAGGCTCTATGTGCTGGAGTTTGTGCTACATGTGCAGGCACCTTTACAGTAGCAGGTTTCACCTTCATAGTGGTGATTGTCACATTCATAGGAGCAGACCCAGCATTCCCTTTCGGAACTTTCAACTGCGTATGAAATTGGATATAAGTGATAAGATTCAATGAGGGACTAAGAACATAGATTCAAACGAAAAAAAGAAGTTCAGATGGAACTGACAGCTGCAGCATCCAACTTCTTTGGAGCACCTTTCTTGTACCACAGGCCCAGCAGGCTCTGCCAATTTTCGAACTTCAATTTGCACTGATGAATTCGAGGAGGCTCCTCAACAACCTCTACATGCGTAACCACCTCTTCCTCATTGTTCAGATATTCATGAACTTCAACAATATTACTCATCTCCTCCGCAATAGGTGCTGGTATCTTGCACGGCGAGATCAGGGACATGAGAGGGTTCTGAAAAAAAATAACAATAGTCAAGACCACCTCTTCCTCATTGTTCAGATGTTCATGAACTTCAACGCCATTACTCATCTCCTCTGCAATAGGTGCTGGTATCTGGCACGACGAGGTCAGGGACATGAAAGGGTTCTGAAAAGAAAAACGATAGTCAAGTCCCATTAGCCAATATAGTGATAGAAAAGCAGGTTGCTAAAAAAAATCCACAACTAACAACAACAACAGGAAAAAATCACCAACTACAAATTTCAGTCAAATCTCCACCACCAGCATCCATCTCATAGAAAATTCAAGGGTTTCTTCACAAACAGTGAAAAAATGATGCACCATCACCAATTAAACCCAAAAATATGTAGAACTGACCACACCACCAACATCCCACACCATAGACTCCAACTATCAACACTACATACAACCAGTTAAAACATCACAATACTGAAATAAAATAAAATCCATGCTTTAAGACTCCATCAAATACATCAAACAAAAAAAGAAAAAATACAAAATCTTTAAGCAATAAGGGCAAAAATAAAATCAAGCAATAATAACAAAAACAAGTAAAACGATTAGGTTTTTTACCTGGTGAAATCTTCTTCCTATACTTTCATCTCTGTCGAATATGAGATGAGGGTTTGCTTTAATTTCAGGAGAAAATTTAACTGGATATAGGGTTGCAAAATTAGGGGATCTCAAAGGATTATGGTTCTGATTCTGAGATGGGTTTTGATTCAAAGATGCGGTTAGGATTAGTTTTTGAAATCAAACTTGATTCGATGATGATGAGATTTGTTTGCATATGAACAAATAAACTAAAATGAGATGAGAGTTTGCTTTTAGTTTTATGAACAAATAATCTAAATCTGGGTAACAACAGACGGGTTTTCTTTTAGATCTCATACATGGGTTAATTTTGATTTTGAGATGAGGTTGGGATTAGTCTTTGATCGTGAGAGTTGAGGTCGGATCTATGAGAGTTTCAGAGTTGGGTCTTCTAGGAGGAAGATAAGAACGGGAAACGAGTGGTGATATTCACTTTCGTACTTAACGAGTTTAATAAATAAACATAATAAAACAAAATAAATTCTAAAAAAGCCTTTAAAATTACACAATTTAGATTAACCGCAAGATGGCAACCTATATCAACGGTGCACGAATTATACTCAATTACCAAAATTTAATTTATAAATGAAGCAACGTATATCTTATTATGCAACGTATATTTTCGTTGCTCCATCTGCAACAATTATATCCGTTGCAAACCAAAATATGGCAGCGTTGCAAAAACCAGGATATGGTGTGGTGGTCCCTCAGATAAACCGTGGTCAGCAGTCCCCAGCTGCATTTTCCAATACCGCTTCCTGAGAGGGCTTGGGATTCTGGTGTGGTTTCTTCAATAGGAAAAAGTCGCTTGACCGACACAACGTGGTTAAGGGCTGCTAATATACCTTGACGCTGCGCCTTGGAGAAATAGAGAATTTCGCATACATGCTGCATCATGGATTTCACGGTTTTGTGAACAGAGTCCCCAGAGAGCATGCAACTCCTGGCTGGAAGAGGATATCTATGAACTCCCTTATTGCCCAGTTGAAGTTCCCATGCCTTCACATTTTCTTTGAAAATACACTTTAATCTATTGCAGTCACTGGTCAGGTGATGGACAAATCCGTGGTAGCGGCAGTACTTAGGATTTGCCATTTCCTCTTCAGTTGGTGGGCGCCTTCTAGGAGGCAGTTTGATGGCGCCATCTTGGATCCATGCTTCCAAGAGTTCAATTACTTCTTCGATTGGGAACAGGAAATCTAAGGCCTTTTCTCTGGCTTCTTGATGCTGCACAGGAGCCTTAGTTGCAGCCTTTTGCGGTGGATCCGCCTGATGTGCTGGCATTGCGCGCTTGGATTCTTGTTCTGCCGCTGGAGCCTTCATTTTTCCTCTTTCGCTTACCATGCTCACGGAGGGGCCAATGTTATATTTCTTGTTGACGAGGCGTCTATTTCCTTGAGTTTCACGTGCGTCTTCAACCTTGGCTGGCCTGGTTATTTCCAACAATGTTGGTGTTGTTGTGGCCGACCGTTTAGCAGCCTCATGAAGTTCAGAGAATGTATAGAATCGTAGATTCTCCAGTAAGGCACGGTAGATGGGAACCATGCCATTTCGGCAAGAATCCACCAATTGTTGTTCGATCACATATGGGTCGTGACAATCCAGCGCTTGAGTTCTGAATCTTTTGACATAATCATTTGGATGTTCATTATTTCGTTGGAACATCCTTCCTAAATCTGAGAAGGTAATTTGCTCAGACACAAAGAAGTACTTCTTGTAGAAAGCCGTAACCATGTCACCCCAGTTGGATATGTTGTTTGGTGCAATGTTGTTGTACCATGTATATGCTCTTCCGGTAAGTGACTTCGAAAACTCCTTCAAACGGAGAACATGATTGTATTCGTGCTCGCCCAAGGATTCCAAAAATCAAGAGACATGTTCACGCGCATTACCGGTACCGTCGTACAGGGAGAATTAAGGGGAAGAGTATCCTCTCGGAAGAGGAATCCTTTGTATTTCAGGAGGATACGGGGGTTGATGCTGATGCATGTCCGTAGAATCGCTTTTGTCTCGGTTTCGAAGAAGTCGTTCCAAATATTCTCGTGTGACAAAATTGGATGGTCAATTCCTCTCCGCTGGAGCTCCCGAACGAGTCTCTTCATCCACCAAGGTGCGCTCTGCTGAGGTATCGGCGCCAGGAGTATTGAAGGTGTTCCTCATTGGCTCTGGTTGGCGTGATGCCTGTGGTACCCGCTCCGTTAGTGCCTTGAGGAAAATAAGCACCTCTTTCTGAGTCGAAGCCATGTCTGTCTGAGCTCTAGCAAGAACTTCATGTCTTTCCATCAAATCAGCAATGGTAATATGGGATCGGTTTCCTCTAGCTCCCCCAGTTTCTCGTCCTGATGGTGGAGTAACAGTGGTTCTGGTGACGGTTAGAGGTGTCACACTTGAAGAAACGTTGGGGGTGGCGGAAGCGGCTCTGGCTCTGGTGACCGGAGGTATAACGCCTGAAGGAACGTTTTCTGTGCCGCTGGTGTTGACAGATGGCATGTTAATGCCACTGGAAAGAACGTTGCTACCGAGAGTAATTTCAGTGCTAGTGTTCTCGGGGTTTGTTGCTGACCCGGACATGAGCTCTACCATCTTGAAATTGGGATTGAAAATGAAATTGGAAATTAGTATTGCAACCGAGAGATTAATCTCCCACTGTGGTCGCCAATTATTTGAGGGTGAAAATCGTTTCTGCCGATTTTGGTAATTTTGGGTGTGTGGATGAGAAACGAATCTAAACCCTAAACAATGCACTTCACGGGAGTACTTTTGATTCGATAAATCAATATGTACAATCCTGGCCTAAACCAAGAAATGGTCGTTTCAGGCTTGCTTCGGTCACAAAGTGAAGGAAAAGGGTTAGTCTTAGGGAGGAAAGCGAAGAAAGTGCTGAGACTAGAATAGTTGATTCTGAAGGTGTGGTTGTTTTATGACTTGTATCATAAAATGGAACTGGAATGAAAGGTATCAGTTCTTTGGTGATTTCTGGATACTGTGATGTTGCCGACCAAAAACTTGTCTTTTGGTGGAAATAGGTGAGCCTATTTATACAAGTCATATTGAAACGTACCCTGGTCTCATAGGAAGTGGAACCGATTGAGTGGTGAAAGAATGGAGTAACGTATAACCGCTAGAAACCCATGCTTCCATGATGAAGGAAGTGGATCCTTTTACACCCGTTACTTCTTGCCGCCATTGATTGTCCAAATTCATGACACTTTCCAATAACGGGCGTATTGCACGCCGCACGCTGTAAACCACCAGACCAATACCCTGATGAGTATCCCCCAGTTTGTGACATATTTGATGTCTCGAGTGTTTTCGGGGAAAACATGTAGCATTTTGCTACGTGTGGCAAGTTAAAATCAAGAGGCTCGTCATAGTAAAATAGCATGTGATGATATTAGGCTCGTCTTGGCTGGTCGCCTAAAACTTGCCACAAGTCTGTTAGTTAGGTGGCGAACTTTGATGGCGGAGATCGCATATCATGAGGAAGGGTAGCCGTTGATTATGGCTACCTTGTGTTGGCGCCTGATAATGGAGCAGTGGCGTTTTGGCGTACGCCAGTGGAAATGTGGCATGGCTCGTGCATGCCAGTGGCACAGTGGTGTAAGTGCGCCTGGCGTAGCCATGCCCACTAGATTTAGGAAGTTGGTCACCTGAAGATTGCCACAAGTCTTTCAGTTCAGTGGCGAACTTCGATGGCTGAGATTGCAATTTAGGAGAGCGGGTGGCCGTTGATTATGGCCACATTCTGTTAGCACCTGTTAATGGCATAACGGTATAGCCGCGGCGTAGTGGCATGGCCACGCATGTGGCTTGGCGGCGTGGCCAAGGCTAGGATTTGGCGCCGTGGCCAAAGTTAGGGCTTGGCGGCATGGCCAAGGCTAGGATTTGGCATTGTGTCCAAAGTTAGGGCTTGGCGGTGTGGCCAAGGCTAGGATTTGGCGTTGTGGCCAAAGTTAGGGCTCAGCGGCGTGGCCAAGGCTAGGATTTGGCGTTGTGGCCAAAGTTAGGGCTTGGCGGCGTGGCCAAGGCTAGGATTTGGCGCTGTGGCCAAAGTTAGGGCTTGGCGGCGAGGCCAAGGCTAGGATTTGGCGTTGTGGCCAAAGTTAGGGCTTGGCGGCGTGGCCAAGGCTAGGATTTGGCGCTGTGGCCATAGTTAGGGCTTGGCGGCGTGGCCAAGTCTAGGATTTGGCGATGTGGCCAAAGTTAGGGCTTGGCGGCATGGCCAAGGCTAGGATTTGGCGTTGTGTCCAAAGTTAGGGCTTGGCGGCATGGCCAAGGCTAAAGTGGCTCGTGGCATGTTGTGGACGATGACCAAAAAATAGGGTTTCATCTAAAAAGGTCTTGTTTCGATCACGAAATCCTTATTGGAGTCCGTTATGGCATTAGCCACGGACAAAAAGTGGATTAGCACGTAGTGGCGTCATTTGTGGCACATTGTCATGCTACTGCGGCAGAGTGTCACGTTGGCATGTTACTGCGGCATAGTGGCATGTTGGCATGCCAATTAATATATTGTTGTAGCAGGGCGCGTTTGGCTTGGCAGTTAGTATGGTGGCGCGGCAGGGTGCATTTGTCCTTCAATGTATGGTGGCGAGTTTAGATCGACTTGATTGGTCAAGAAAAGGGGGCAGACAAACATAAAGCACAGCCACACCTCTAGTGCTCGTGGCGCACTTTAAAGTGACCTTATTGGTCGGTAGGAAGGAGAGGGTCCGGCCAAGCATGGGCGTGGATACACTTCTGGTGTGAGTGTGACGGCTTTAGAGTGACCTGATTGGTCGATGGAAATTGGGGCCGGCAGGTATGGGCCCAGCCACGACTGGTGTGAGCGTGGCGGTTTTAAGGCGACCTGATTGGTCGAGGGAAGTAGGGCCGGTTTAGGATGGGGGCGTGGCCAATGGCAAGTGGCGCGCCGGCTGACCAAAGAATGGCCACGCCTCCCTTTGCCGTCCCGCGACTCCTTGTTTTCTCGATTAAGGCAAGGTTTTGCACCTACTAATCCATGGCGGATTAATTACCTAGTTTGCCTAGGCTTAAATTTCGACAAGCAAGGTCTGATATATCACAAGAAGGCGCAAAATCCTAACTTTTGCAAATTAGTCAGGGTAATCGATGGAATTCTATCTGTTGACACAGAGTTCTTTTAAGTTCATTGCCAGAGAGCAACATGCTTTCTGATTGAGTACCTTATGCAAAGACTTATCCTTGATATTTGGAAATTCGAGCTACTCTGCTGCGAGTGAACACAAATTTTCATGCCATATCAACATTAAGGGTTCAGCCGGGGAACATAGCACAGAAAGTATTCAAAGAAACGTATATCAAGTGAATATAGGCAAGGCGACGAAATTTACATAACATCTGGGATGGTTGCTACATGCGCCAATCTGGATAATTTCATGTAAATATATTGAACGGCTCAATAAATATGTCGGTGGAGAGGTTAACACTCACGTCTCCGTTACCTTACAGAGTGAGTCACATCAGATGTAAGGTTTTACAATTTTAACCCTAAGCTAAAAACCACCATCAACAACAAGGCAGCAGGAGATTCATCAGTCAAAAGGAAATATTATCAGCATAAAAGTAGTGACATCTAATAGGAATAGTCAAGTCAAATAAGTTTGACTTGACTCAGTTTGAGTTAGTCAGTTGTCTGAATAGCTGCGTCAGTTGTCTGATTCAAAAAACTCAATTATCTTGTACTCCCTCCGTTCCATTTTACTTGATGTTGTAGAGTTTTTCACGCAGATTAAGGAACATCAGAGATAGTTAAATTTTTCCATTTCTACCCATATTAATACCTTTAAAAAAATTTAAATGACCTAGTTTTTAGTTTCTAGATTCTAGGGAAAGTTACCAATCCCATTGTAATTTACTTGGGATGCACCAAATTTTTATAGATTAGAGTGTATATCCTCCATGGAAAATATTTAAAAATTGGAGTAATTGTTTATGTGTTGATTACGATGAGAATTTCTGCTATGGTGTGATTTCAAAGCAAGGGTAAATTAGAGAGAATTTGGGGGAAATACTAAAACTTTCATCTATTTTGGAACAGAGAAAAAGCCCTAAAACATCAAGTAAAGTGGAACGGAGGGAGTATTAAATATGTCCTGAGAATGTTGTCTTGGGTTATCTTGTTTTTCTGAACCTGTAATACAATCTTTCCACCTCTCTTGATCTCTGTTTAATGTTTTAGTAATTCTTGATCATCATAACTATAAGATTTCTCATGGTATCAGTTTAGGTTCGATTCTTCATCATCTTTTCATCAAGCTCAACAATTTTCTCAATAATTTTTAGCTTTCACAATTTGGGTAACATAAAGTCAAATAAGTTTTTCCCAAAATTCAATTTTCAAGGGTTCTTACAGGAATTGTATGGTAACAACTCGAAGATTTACATACAATAACAACAGCCCAACAACAACAGTAGCAGTAACATCAATCACAACAGCAGCAACAATATCGTCACTTCAGATCTGGAAAATTTTCAACAACAACATCAAAGTTCTAGAATAATGTCTTCCACTGGTAATTCTTGTACTCTCCCTTTTACAAATATATCAAACTTTGTCTCCATGAAACTTGATTCAACCAATTTTCTGCTTTGGCGAGATCAGTTTGAAGGTGTTTTGTTTTCATGTGATATTTATGGGTATGTTAATGGTGACATAGTTGAACCATCACATAAAGTTATGGTAAATGGTGTTCAAGTGATTAATCCAGAATAGGTTTCTTGGAGGAAACAAGATAGGTTTGTTTCAACTTTCCTAAAAGCAACTTTTACACCAACTATTAGTGGTGATGTTCTTGGTTTGTCTACAACTAAAGAAATTTGGGATTTTCTTGAATTGAGTTTTGGAACACAATTTATGGCTAGGAAGAATATGTGAAGAACTGAATTGAATGGAGGAAATTTGTCTATTATTCAATATCTTCAGAAAATTAAGTCCATTGCAGATTCTTTAGCAGCAATTGGTGAAAAAGTAAGTGATGAAGATAATGATGTTTGTGTTGAATGGGTTAGGCAGTGATTACGATATTTTTATTATTTCATCACAAAGTTGGGAGAAACCTTATTCTTTTGGTGAAGTTAAGGCTAAATTGTTATCTCATGAATAGTTTCTTGCTGAAAGGCAACAACATAATACAAATGTATATGATGAGCAGAATCCAGTAGGCTTTTATGCAAGAAATGGTTCCAATACTTATAATCATAATAATAGAAGAAATGGTGGTACAAATGGAAATGGTGGTGGCTTCTAGGGGGAAAAAACTAGACCATTGCAAGAACTCCAAAAACATATGCGAGTACCAGGGATACATGAGGCACGAGACAAACATATTGTACACATGATCCCACTAAGGATCATAAAGATCTGATAATGGATAAATACATAGCCAACAGAGGAAAGCACATGCAAGACGTAGAGGAACAAGGTAAGCTACTTTACCAGCAGCAACATTAGGAGCGGTGAACATTATATTAAGTGGGTAGTATCACACTGAGTATAGTTCTTTCATTACAGTTGTATACAACTGTTATTACAGTTTCTGTTATTTCCACTATGTCTAGGATTGGAACACGTGTGGCTCATCTACTCTTTCTATGTACGGAAATCTGTATTAAAAACCTTGTACGATTCTCTTCTCTGTATCAAGTTCTGTTCAATCAATACAAGATTATTTTCTTTTCTAAAGTGTAACTATGGTATCAGATGAGAATTCATGAAAATTTGATTTCTCTTGGTTCGATCTTTTCCGCTTCTATCTACTTTTATATTCTTCATCTTCATCCTCGTCTTCGTCTCAATTTATTTACTTTTCATTCTTCTTCTCAGTTCTGATTTTCAGATCTACTTTAATGGAGAATCCAACTTCCTTCTCCATAACCAAGGTTCCTCTAAATCAACTCATGAGCATTGTTAATCTCAAACTTACTGATTCTAATTTTCTTACTTGGAAATCTTTGATGTTGCCTGTTATTCGAAAGTTCAAGATTATGAAATTTCTCGATGGAACTCATGAGTGTCATGTTCAATTTACAACTCAAACCAATCCAAATAATGGAGTTGAAAATCCCTTATATACAGATTGGTTTGATGAAGATTCAAGTATCATCCTGTGGATCAATTCTACAATCTCAGATAAGGTAATTTCCTATTTTTGCTAATGCTTCTACTTCTTATGAGTTGTGGAAAACAATTTCTGAAAGATTTGCTCGTGTATCTTCAACTTATCCAATACTCTCAGAACTAAGTTGCTTACAATCAAGAAAGGTAATTCTACTATTGCTTCTTATGCAAATAAGGTCAAGACCATCACAAATCAACTTGCTGCTTGTGAATTTGTTATCACAGATGATGAAATTGTTGTTATTACTTAAGCTGGTCTAGGTCCTAAGTATAGTTCTTTATCTACTTCTATTCGAATTCGAAGTCCTCCTGTCTCAAGTATTAAATTACATAATCTTTTGATGAGTGAAGAATTAGTAGTTCAACGCAATCTTGCTGCCAACTCTATTGAATCAAAAAATAGAGGTTTTTTTCCATCTGGCATAGGTTATGATAGAGGATCTAGAGGATCATATCAATCTTTTCACAGAGGAGGTCGTTTTTCTGGTAGAGGACTTGGTAGATCTTCTGGTATATTACCTACACCAACACAAACACCTTCTCCACCTACTTCTGTTCCAAGACATTCTTATTTTGTCACTGAAGAGAGACCTACTTGTCAAATATGTCACAAGTGTGGTCCTGCTGTTGATGAATGCTGGAACCACATGAACTTTGCTTATCAAGGTCGTGATCCACCAAGAAATATCCAAGCAATGCTTGCTACGGATAATGTCTTTGGTCACAATCCTTGGTTTGTTGACTCTGGATCTACACATCATCTTACTTGTGATGCCTCTAATATTGCTTCAACTTCTTCTTACAATGGTGGTACGTGAGTTCATTATTACTGCTAATGGACAAGGTATGCCTATTGTTACTTGTGGCTCTACTCATATTTCAGTTCCTAATCAACAATTTAGATTAAAAAATATTCTTCATGTTCCTCTAGCTACACAAAATTTGATTTCAGGGCACAAATTCACCAGAGATAATAATTGTTCCCTCACTTTTACTGCTTTTGATTTCAATGTCAAGGATATACAGTCTCAGAGGATACTGTTTCAAGGGCCCGATAAAAATGGATTATATTCATTGACATGTGACATATTACCTACTTTAACACCAACAACTAATACTGCTATATTACCTACTTCAACACCAACTACTACTGCCTGGCATTGTGCTAAAGCTTCTTCAACAACTTGGCATAGAAGGCTAGCACATCCTTATTTTCAAACATTTTCTAGACTATCTATATTAATAAATGTATCTGATTTTACAAATAAACCTCTACATTTTACTGAATGTCAGTTAGGGAGATGTCATAAGAAACCTTTCACTATGTTTATGTTTGTTTCTCAATTTCCTTTACAACTTCTTCATATGGATGTGTGGCGTCCTATACCAGTTACTTCTGTAAATGGTTTCAACTACTATGTTAATTTCATTGATGATTACACAAAGTTTTATTAGGTCTATCCTTTAACTTTGAAATCTGATTTTAAGGGTATCTCTGTTCAGTTTAAGAATAATGTGGAGAATTTACTGAATTTAAAGATCAAAATCATAAGGGAAAATGGTGGTAGAGAATTTGTTAACAATAGCTTGAAGAATATTTTAGTGTATACTGGTATTTCACATGAGATTACTTGACCAAATACACCTGAGAAGAATGGTGTTGCAGAATCAAATCACAAGCACTAACTTGAGATTACAAGGACTTTCTTAATTCAATCTGGTCTATCTTTTGAATACTGGTATGATGCTCTATCAACTACTAATTATATAATTAACAGGCTACCACTAGATCCTTGTCTTTTGATGTTCCTTATAAAAGACTGTTTCAAAAGGAACCAGATTATGCTTTTTTTGAAATCTTTTGGTTGTTTGTGTTTTCCATGGCTTAAACCCTATACTTCTAATAAGTTGCAACCAAGGAGTGTTAGTGTATTTTACTAGGATATAGCTCTCAAAACAAAGGCTATAGATGTCTAGATCCTACAAATGGAAAAGTGTTTGTATCAAGACATGTAGTTTTTCATGAAGACATTTTCCCTTACTCAATTATGAAGAATACTTCTACTACTGATACAATCTTTCTGGATTTTCCTCTGACACCTGCTGTAATGGACATTATTTCTTATCATTCATCTATTGCTACTACAGTTACATAATCATCTTTATCTGATAATTCCACTCATGATACTGCTTCTACTAAATCTGTTACAACCACAACTGGTACTTTATCTACTTCTACTCATTCTATGCAAACTAGCACCTTGTTTGTTAGCAGCTGACTCGGCGTCTCGGTCTGAGTCAACCCCTGACTCGCGCCGAGTCAGCAGTCAGATTGTTTGTTTTCAATTTCTTGCAACTCCTGACTCGGCGTCTGAGTCAGTGGTAACTCCTGACTCGGGTACGATTGACTCAGGCATAGATATGCCCCTGACTCGATGGTCCTCACCTCTGAGTCGTGGCTAACGACTATAATGCCCTCCATCCTTCAAAAGAAAAGTCTCTTTCATTTCGTTTCCTTTCTTTCTCTTTATCATCGACAACAAAAGGGGAACTAAAAACCCTAAATCTCCTCCATTTCTTTCATATGATCTCATTCATCTCGTTATCTGATCTTTTTCATCGCTTTTATCTGATCCCATCATATCTCTCAACTAATCTTCGTTACTTTTGGTAATAAAATGAATGGTGTTCTTCAGGATTTTGGTTTCATCAACTATAGGTATAACTTCTCCTATATTTTATTAATAGTGAATGAATTTTGTGCTGGGTGGTTTTGATTGTAACGTGTTTTAGGGTTTTTTCTTTGTTGTGAAATCTAGTCAATTGTTAGGTTTTATATTATGAATCATCTTCTGTTTTTGTATTCTATTGGGTCTTCGGCTTGTCTTGGTAGATGTTGTAGCATTAGACAATGTACCTTTGCAGTATTGTAAATTTGATTAAAACCCATGTTAATTTTTCTTGGTTTTATTGAAATTTATCAATTGATTTATGAAATGTTTCTTGAACTAAGTAAGTTTATCTATATATGTAATTGCACACAAGGCATTCGATGAAATGTTTGAAGAGGATACGGAAACCCATCAGACGTTAATAACACACCAGGCTAATTTCTTACTAATAAACTGCATATCTCTATCCCTATATCTCTACAAGATATATAGATTATATTGAATGATCTGTGATATATGTATATTATTGCATCCAACCGCGTAGTTGGCATTGCCTTGAACATCATGACTATAGTTTTACCTCAGCTATGTCCACTGAGTCAGGTTAATGATCAGATACATACAATTTTTTTAAGAATCATGCTTTAACCGTATTGGCTTATCAAGCATAATGTTTTGTTTTCTCTCCTCGGAGACTAAAGTTTGTGCCCATATGAAATAAATGCATATTTTTGCTGTTAGACAAGATTACTTGACTCATTACTTTTGTTCGATGTACAATACATATTCCGAAAGATTTCTGAAGTTCATTTTTCATAACATATATGACGCATAAAATTTTGGTATTTCATAACATATGTGACATAAATAATTTGGTATTATACATATTTATTAGTTGCAAGGTCTTAATATAGATATGTTTTAAGGCGCTATACCGTTGCCAAGTAGTTCGTCAGCAAATATTACCAAACTTCTCCCTTGAATATGTTTGGGAGTTACTGGATCGCATAATGTTGCTATGGGCAGAGGTGGATTGGAAATTGTTCCTAGATCCCTTTTGCATATTGATGTAAAATTTGTCTTTATCAAATGGACATTGTTCTTTGGCATCTATGTACAATGTTTTCCGGTGTATGTCAGGAGGGCCTGGAGGATCAAAGTTGCATATTAGAGGTATTGTAGTATTCTTGAGCGAGAGATTGGAGTGTAAGTCCTCAAATGATGTTTGTATGTTCGGTTAACTCAATTTTTACTATTGCTTGTATGTCTTTCTTATAATACCGATGACCTGCAACTTAAGGAAAAATGCGACGGCTTTGGTGAAGTTACTAACGGTTAGTGACTGTTGTTTGTTCCTTTTACATCCTGTATATTGGCTGGCTGCAGTGGTTTTGCTCATTCTTGTTTTTAAGAGCACTGTGTTTGTTTTAGGATATTAGTTTGCCTGCTCTTTTGGCACAAGAAAATAATCAAGTGAAATTGAATTTTGTATGCATCATTGCATTGTGAGATCCTGAGATTTAAATGTATAAGATTCCCAAGAAAATGAAAATTTCACTTGTGTTTTCTTATATAAAATGTTCAATACTTATTGGATCATTTAATGTGCAGCTAGAGTTATCACGGACAGAGAAACTAGGAGATCAAGGGCTTTGGACTTGTCAGCAAAACTTCTGAGGAAAATGCTACTTTAGCTCTATCTTCTATGGAGGGTCAGGTGTAAAATTGAATGGAATTAATAATATGCAGTGATTCAATTAGCGGTGGTTCATCTATGATGATACTAAAAGGACATTGTTGTTTGTTCAGGGTCTTGGTGGGATGTCTATCTGTGTAAACTATGCCAATGAGAGACCCCCGTACTGGTGGAAAATTTGAGGGGTCTTATTGATTTCTCGCAGTTCGCAGCTTGGAACAGTTCCCATTATGTACAACTTACCATTCAGCTTCTACTGAACATATTATTATCGGTGAACGAACGTCATATATTGTACAACATATGTATATATATGTACTTGTTTTTAGTTCGAAGTTGTAAATGAACTGAGTAAAGTAAATGATGCAAAGTTAGCCCAATCTATACAAGGGTATTTTATGTATAAAAAAGATCAGTCAGGTCTGACTCACAAAACAAACATATTTTCTGAGTCAGACCTTAGTGAGTCAGATCCAGATGAGTCAGGTGATTTCACTCAGATCCAGACGACTCAGATCCAGATGACTCAGATGAGTCAGCTACAAACAAACAAGGTGTAGAGCTAAAAGTGGAGTTTTCAAACCAAAGGTATATCTAGCAACAAAGTATGCTTTATCTTCTACTCATCTCTCTCTTCTGGATGTTCAGATTCCAACTTGTTATTCTCAAGCAGCTAAAGTGGAAGTTTGGCAACAAGCTATGAAAAATGAACATACTGCTTTGAAGATTGCAGATACTTAGACATATGTTCCACCTCATCCTTCTCAGGATTTAATTGGATGCAAATGGGTCTTCAAAATCAAATACAATCCAGATGGTACTATTGAAAGACATAATGCAAGACTGGTTGCAAAAGGCTTCCATCAGTTAGAGGGCTTGGATTATACTGACACCTTTAGTCCAGTTGTTAAACCTGCAACAATAAGGTTAGTACTATCTCTTGCGGTTAATTTTGATTGGCAAATAAAGCAACTTGACATTAGTAATGCTTTTCTTCATGGAGATTTAAAAGAAGAGGTATATATGACAAAACCTCCTGGATTCCAAGATAAAGAACATCCAAATTATGTGTGCAAGCTCAACAAATCTTCATATGGATTGAAGCAAGCTCCAAGAGATTGGTATGAAAAATTATCAGATACTATTATCTCACTGAATTTCATACCCTCTCTTGAAGATTCTTTTCTTTTTGTTCATAAGATTGGTTCTCAACTAACCATTATATTAGTTTATGTGGATGACATTATTATTACAAGAAATAACTCTTCTCATTGTGCATCAGTTATTTCTCACCTTTCTACTCAGTTTCCACTCAAAGACTTAGGTAATCTGCATTATTTCTTAGGTATGGAAGTCAAAAGGAACAAAGATGGTTTGTTTCTATCACAAACTAATTATGCTTTGTACTTACTTAATAAGACAAACTTAACTAGAGTGAAGCCTTGTTTCACACCATGTCCTGCTTTTTTCAAGCTGAGTGCTAATGAAGGTGAATTATTATCCAATCCAACATAATATAGGTGTATTGTTGGCTCTTTGCAGTATCTCACATGGACAAGGCCTGAGATATGCTTTGCAGTTAATCAAGTGTGTCGGTTCATGCATTCTCCTACAACATCACACTTAACTGCATCTAAAAGAATTTTTAGGTACATTAAAGTTACTCTTATCATGGTCTTTTGTTTACAAAAGATCTAACTGCTCTACAAGGTTGTTCTGATGCTGATTGGGATGGCAGTCCTGATGATAGAAGATCCACAAGTGGATATTGTGTGTTTTTTGATTCGAATACCGTCATCTGGAGTGCTAAGAAGCAAGCAACAGTTGCCAGATCCAGCAATGAAGATGACTATAGGGCTTTAGCATCCACAGCTGCTGAGGTTGTTTGGCTCTGTCAACTTCTCAAAGATCTTCATGTTTTTCTACCAACTTCTCCAACTATTGATTGTGATAATTTGCTCTTGCTTCAAATTTAGTGTTTCTTAGTAGAATGAAACACTTGGCTCTAGACTTTCATTTTGTCAGAGAACTAGTTCAATCTAAAACTTTACAGGTTATTTACATCTCCAATTTGGACCAAGCTGCAGACATCTTCACCAAAGGACTTTCTACTCCTAGATTTGAGTTTCTTAAAAACAAACTGAAGATTCTTACAGCTTTTCAGTTTGCGGGGGGCTGGTAACACACTGAGTATAGTTCTTTCATTAACAACTGTATACAACTGTTATAACATTTTATGTTATGTCCAGTGTGTCTAGGTGTGAACACGTGAATCGGGTTTCGGTTCCACGTGATCACAAACAATCTTTATAAGAGTTGAATATGTGCACTGAGGTGTGAGAAGTGTAAAATATGCATAGGTAGATGATAATTCATAGATTCCAAACCCCTCTAGTTTGTCATGATCTCATTATCATCCCCAGGGGATCCGGATAGATCAGAGATACGAGTATGTAAATGAAACTATCGGTGCAAAGGTAAAAGAGACAACGATATACGTGGTTCAAACACTAAGGCCTACATCCACGGGTGCGAGGGGATTTACTATAAGATAAACGATTACAAAGATGATCACGAGATTTTGTGATCATCGAACATGAGCTAAAACTCACTTACTTCTCCCTATTCTCTCTCCTCTCTTTTTTTTTCGATCCCCCTCTCAGTGGAGGGTGTACCTATTTATAGCTAAATTTGGTGGGTCCTACTGACAATGAGCTGTTGAGATCTTATCTTCTTGTATTACGTGGGCGTGGTACGCGGACTTGAATATTACCCCGCGGGCGTGGTCCGCGGACTTCTGTATCATCTCCGCGGCTTCTACTATATCCCGGTTCATCACGCTGATCAACCCTCGTTTCCATCGTTGGTCGTCCGACACGTGTTCTCTGAGCTACATTAAATGTGGGTGGTTGGGGCGGTCCAGTCCACGCCGAGTGGTGTCAGTTCTCTTGTCACGTCTGTGTCAATTGGACTACCTCTGACCGTTGATCATGTCTTACCCAGTGATGGGTTAAAGCCATCCTTTGGTGCTACGCGGGACTACGTATCTCGGATGCCTCTTCATTTCTGACCGTTGGTCTTGACAGATGGCACGTTATCTGAGTGCCACGGATGCCCCTATGTGTCATTCTTTGAGTAATGGCATCCACGTGGACTCGTTAGTACACGTGGCAATGGAGATAAATAAGTGTACTTACAATTTGCCCCTCTTCTTGCGGTAGGCGTTTGGCTTTTGTTGGAAGAAGAACCGTGTGGTACGTTTTTATCTCCCTCATAACTTCTCCTAAAAAGGTGCTACCTGCATTTATTGTGCACGTTTTCCATGTCCAGCCATAACGCCCTTTGGGTAGTGGACGGTTTCTTCGGGTTCTATATAAAAAGGAGAAGAGTGAGAGAATGTGACTTTAATTCACATTCTCTGTTTTATTCTTTGTTCTTGTCTTCATCTTCTTAACTTCCTCTCGACACCATCGCTATTTGCCACGTTCTTTGCCATGTGGTCGTCGTGGTTCTTGCCACTGTGGTCGTTATTTATTGCTTCTTCTTCGTTGCTGCTGTTGATTGATTCTTCGTGGTTCAGGTATGATCTTTTATTCCGTTTAATCACCATGCTTAAGCCTGTCGGGTTTCTGATCTTCTGGTGATGCGTTGATGATGAGTTTAAATTTAAATGTACCACGGGTTTTGAGAGTGGAAGACGCCATCGAGTTGGGTGTTCCATTGGCAATGCTTTGATTTTATTTCTTCCTTTGAGTTCGGATAATGATCTGAGAGTTTAAGCAACTGTTAGATGAAATTTAGGGTTTTCTTCTTTTGCACTGTTGTTCTTGAGATTTTCTTGATTTTTGATCTTCCATGCCTCTGATTTGAACTCCTATTTCTGTTTGTGCTCGTAGACATGTCCGATCATCCGCGGGTTCCTTACCAAACCCCCCCGTCAAGTCCTCATCGATCTCCCCGGAGTGATCCTAATGTAAGGGGTGGAACTTCGCCTCCACTTACCCAAGGTAGTCTTCGGGATGGACGAACATCCTCATCCTCGGAGTCGAGGCCTTTGCTTAAAAGGGGTGATCCTCCGCAGGGATCCAGATATGCCGTGAATCGCCCTAGAGGTGGGTCTCCTGCGAAACAGCAGAATCCGCGCAATGAGCCTTTAAATGTGCAACCTCTTCGTACTAAACCTCCACCGCGGACTAATCCACCCGCGCCTAGTTCAAGTAAGTCAACTAAAACTCTTACTTCGAAGAGAAAAGCCGCGGAGATAGAGTCCTCGGAGGATGTGATTCCTCCTAAGAGGAAGACAGTGGGTTCTGCGGAGGATACTACGGGAGATGCTCTTGAGGATGATTCTGCTGTTACTTTTCGTCCTTTACCTTTGGGTAATAAGAAGTTTACTTTCAGGCACATTGATCTTGAGGCCTTTAAGTTAAAACACGGTCTTCAGCACTTTCAAGTGCGTTTTTATGCCTCCGACAAAGATATCACTTATGAGATGGTTAACAATTATCGTATGATGCCTTTCATTTCTTGACGACCGTTGGTGCTTTGAGGCTGGTTTGATGTTGCCTTTGTATAAAGCTGGTGATGATTTCTACTATCGGGTCTTGTCTAGCCGCGATACGCCAAGAAAAGTCATAATCGCGGGTGCAACGGTTTGACAGAAATTATCTTCGCCATCTCCGAGAATGTTATCTTCGTAGCAAGGGGCGAACAATGATGACCTGCTATGCTCCTAAGTTGGAGAAAGAGCAAGGGTGGTATACTCCGGAAAATTTCAATAAATCCTTTGGAGACTATGTTAACAGGAATACTCGTAAGCCGTGGTCTGTGAGTCTGCGTAACATTGCTCCTGTTAAGGGGGAAGTTCGCCTTTTGAGCGAGGTGAGTGATTCCAAGATGGCGAGGGTTCCTGGTGCCGAAGGTTTTCCTATTCCTGCTGAGGAAAGAATCAAACGTGATCATGATTATGAGTGGTCTGCCACTGTTCTTGAAGTCGTTGGTCCGTGGGCCTATGGTTGGGTCCCTGGACCCCATGGTTGGCAGCCTACTGTTGACAGTCTTCCTCGCGAAGCTTCTCCCACTCGTTACGCTCATTACTGTCCCTGGCAGATGAGTTTTGCCGGTATGGACTTTGCTTATAGTCGCGATGTTGATGACGCAGAAGACGAAGATATCCCCGATGCTAACCTTCTTCGCGAATACGCGTTGTTAAGGTGTGTTGTTTGTTTTCTACGTATGTATGCCCCTACGTTTTCTTAAATAATGTTGATTATGCCAAGGAAAGGTGATGCCAATGGCCCTTTTGTCATTACGTGTTGTAGGTGCGTAGAAATAAGAAGATTAATCCCAAGCAATCATCGAATTCTCCCACCGAGGGTTCCTCACACTTCGAGGATGTGAATAGTCCCGTGGGTGGTGATGAGGATTTTTCCGATGGGGAAGAGCGATTGAGACTTCTCCGCCTGTTCAAGAAGGTGATGGTGATCAGGCCATTTGTGGTGGAGGTGGTGATCCGGTCACCGGTGGTGGTCAAGGTGATCCGGCCGCTGGTGGTGGTGAAGGTGATGATTCGGCCATTGGTGGTGGTCAAGGTGATCCGGCCATCGATGGTGGTCAAGGTGACCCGGCCACTGATGGTGGTCAAGGTGATCCTGCCACTGATGGTGGTCAAGGTGATCCGGCCACTGATGATGGTCAAGGTGATCCGGCCACTGGTGGTGGTCAAGGTGATGATTCGGCCACTGGTGGTGGTCAAGGTGATCCGGCCATCACCACTGGTGGTGGTCAAGGTGATCCGGCCACTACCCTTGGTGGTGGTGAAGGTGGTTCGACGACGGGTGATATTTGTGGTGGTAACTCGTTTATTGGTGGTGGTGGAGATCAGGCCGGGGGGGCTATTAAGTCCAGTGGGGATGTTATGACCAAAGGTAAGGGAATTGTTCTTGGTGGTGGTGACAAGGATGGGGATGTTTGTTGTGAGTTCTCCTTTGGTAAGGTTTTATCTGGGGAACCATCGCTTGACATGTCCACGGTTATGGGGCTTGTTTCGGACTTCACTCTGCTTCCAGCTGATGATGACTGGAGTGTTCTCGAGGATAGCTGCGTTGGTGGCCCATCTCGTAGGTCTGATGCTGGGGTTTTGGTGGTGCCTTCCGAGGGTTTTGTTGGTGGGGCTTTGGTACAAAGTAGTGTTGGTGCTTCCCATGGTGGGAATACTTCTGACTCTCCTTTAGATGATTTCTCGCGATCCTTAGCCGCGGATGGCGATGATGCTGTTTTGGCATGGCTGCGAAAGAAAACTTGCTAGTTGTACCTCATCCTCGCCCCGTGATTGAGGGGAAAAGAGTTCGATGCTTTTGCTCGTAGGCACATGGAGTTAACCCCTGAGGAGGCGGTAGATCGAGGGTGGGGCAAGAATCTCGTAGCCGGCGGGCTTGACCTTGTGGTGGATCCTCCCCCCACCGTTGCTGATATGATGGCTATTGCTGATGGGTATCAGTACGGTTACCCCCAGCAGCGGTTATTGGAGGTTTGTCCTGTTCTTTTTATCCCTGATTTCGTTCAACTATGATGTGAGCTAATTTCCCTCGTTTTGCTGATAGATGATGAGAAGTGAGTATTGTAACCACCATCTTTACCGGCTCTTCAAGGCTAAATCTCTCAAGCTAGAAGGGAAGCTCCGACATTGCGAAGAGACGCTTACGAGTGTCGAGGCTTCGGTCTCTGCTAAGGATGAAGAAATAACCGAGCTACGTTCTGAGCTGGCTCTGGTGAAGGCCAAGTTAGCTGTTGCTGAGAAGAACTCCTCGTCTATTTCAGGTCTGCGCTTCCTCTTCTTTGATAGTTTAGGCTCGTTATTTGTTCCGAAGTTTTCTCTTTCTTCCCTCCTCCCATTTGTATTGTCTTCAGTGGGCGGAGTCCCGAATTGTTGTGGCCCGGAGTGAGAGGGCACGTAAAAGGGTCGCATTGCTTTGAGTTAGTTGAAAAACTTAAGAGTGAGTCGGCGAAATGGAATGCCCGCGCGGACGTTCATAACGCTATGGCCGAGGAATGGCGTAAGAAAAAGCATTGCTTGGTAGATTTGCAAAATCGAAATAACCATGACCGCCACTTGTTCAACGGGGCTCTTTTATGGACGCGGGATAACCTTGAGCAAGCCCGTGGGCAGATTTCCTCCTTAGAAATTAAACTTAATGTTATGGAAGACGAGCTGCGGCGAGCGCGGTCTTCTCATCACTCGGATGTGCGGACCTATATGCAGCGTCTTGCCAAGGAAAGAGACGATGCTAGGGCAGAATGTAGTGCTCTCAGTAGTGCTTTATCCGCGTCTCGAGATGATGTGGCTCGTCAGGTTGAGCGTGAGAGAGACTTAGAGATGATGTTGTATCGTCTTAACAAGGGGTTGGAATCAAAGAATGATGAGGTTAATCGACATCGTCATTCGGGCTCGATGCTTCGGAATGACCTAAGCGCGAGTCAGTATGCTCATAATCTTCTGCAGGTAGATTACGATAAGTTATCAAATGAATATGATTATGCCAAGACGAGGATTCCGCGGTTGATCATTGTGAAGGTATACGTTTTCGTCATCGAGTGTGCTTTGTATTATATCCGTCATAACTCACTGTCTTCTTCTATTGTCGCAGAGCTTCCAAATCTGACTTAAAGTGCAGATGAAAAGTTTGTCAAGCTCAGGCTAAAGTAGTTCAACTGGAGGGTCAAGCTAACTATCATCGCGGTCTAGCCTCGTCTCAGGAGGAAATGTTGAAAGAAGCTAATCAAAGGATAGACCAGCTTTCTTCTTCCTTAAATCAGGCTGAGTTGAGGAACGTAGCTATAGGTTTCATGGCCCGTAAACAACTGGCCGAAGGGATTAATAAGATTCTTGGTGAGATTGAGCTGGATCTCAAGAAAAATCATGGGTTGACCAAGAATTATACTCGGCGTCCCGTGCCTGTGCTCCCATCAAGTTCTTCTGGACCCTCCTCGGGTGGTAGTGTTCCTTCATCGTCGAAGGATAAACTCGCGGATAACGCTCCTACTCAAGAAACCGTAGCTAGTATGCTAGGGATTGATCTCGGTTGCTTATCCTTTTTTGGCGTTTTTGTTATTTTGCCTGCTGGGCTTGTAATCAACTGCATGTATTAGATCAAACTTTGGTGTTTAAATCTGATTTTGAATTTTGTTGAATTTATATCCACCGTCTTTAAATATAATGACAAATTCCGCAGTATTTGTAATACCCGCAGATATCAATCCTTGAATTTGATAAAGTGTATTGTTCGTGCAACTCCGTAGGTTGGTATCCCCGGAATTGTCTTGTGACCTTGCACCCCGTCGGTGACTCCTTGGCCAGAGGATCTCTCGGACGGTGGGGGTCTGGCCGACGTTTAAGGATGTATTCCATTAAGTTCGCGGTTTGTAATATTGCACGGATATCTCATTCTGTAAGAAGTCGCCTCCTGGTCATACACTTATAGACACTTACAAAGGAGTTCTGAGAGATTGCATGTGTATGCTCCGATATATTGCGTGTGTGTGCTTTGCACGGGATATTACCGGTATATTGTAGTGGGTATGATCCGCGCTTTGTGCAAGACATCCCTTTTACCAAGTATAATGTCAATTCCTAACAATAGTAATTGTACAACGATTTACGTGGTTCGGCCTTAAGGCCTACGTCCACGGGATAACAATAGCATCGATATTTTATTAAGGTGTGACATGTTTTTCAATGTACATTGTGCAAGTAGTATATACATGTGGTTCACGTGGTATGTGTTTCATATAGGTTGCGGGTTTTGAATGAATTTGAAATGTGCGTAGGTAATGAATGAGATGGTATTTGAAAATGAAAACTTGGATTGATTGAAAAGTTAGGGTGCGTTATTCCTTTGTCGAGAGATAGAAACATGCGGACTAGCGAGTCCGTTTTCTTCTTCTCCGGGATGCACACTTGCAGTGGTTGGTCATGGGTAGTATGGCTTGAGGTATTTGGCATTCCACGGATGCATGAGGATTTCCCCTTTCATATTGCGCAGATAATAAGAACCATTTCTGCGATGTCGTGTATCATGTAGGGTCCTCCCCAAGTTGGTGCTAATTTTCCCCACTTCTTTTTCTGTTGGTATTGGGGAATGGTCCTTAACACATACCGCCCTTCTACAAAATTCCTAAGTTTCACTTTTTGTTATATTTCTGTTAGCCTGCGTTGGTAGTTTTCCATTCTTTGTAGCGCCGCTTCTCTCCTTTCTTCGAGGTCGTCGAGCCTTTCCAACATCATATCCGTGGTGAGATTCTTTTCCCAGGCTTCTGTCTTCGTAGTTGGAAGTAGAATTTCCGCAGGATTATCGCTCAGCTCCGTAGGTGAGTAGAAATGGGGATTCTCCTAGGGTGACCTTCGAGTCGCCCTATATGCCCATAGAACGTTATCACATTTATTCACACCACCGTCCCTTGTACTCATCTGTTTGTTTTTAAGAATAAGTGCCAAAGTTTTGTTTGTGGCTTCTTCTTGTCCGTTGCTTTGTGGGTATATGGGGGTGGATTTGTTTTTCCGAATCTTGAAGGTGTCGAACGACAAGTCAATATTCTTTCCTTAGAATCATTTACCGTTGTCGGAGACTATCTCTGGGGATGCCAAACTGCGGATGATATTTTGAAAAATAAAAGTGAAGACGTCGAATCCCGAATTCTTGCCGGTGCCTTTGCTTCTACCCACTTCTTGAAATAATCCGTTGCCACTATTAGGAATCTTCTTTTCCCCGTCCACGATACGAGTGGGTTTCACTATGTCGATACCCCATTTCCGGGCGGCCACGGACTATCAACCGAGTTCAAATTTGTAGTTTGGGGCGTGGATTAAGTTTCTGGAATCTTTGACATTCTTCGCATCTCTTTGCCATTCTAGCAAAGATCTGGATCATGGTTGGCCGTAATAGCCCTGCGTCTTTGCCTTATCTGCTAGGGATCTCATTCCACCTGTGATTCCTCGCGTCTCCTCTGTGTATATCTTTTAAAATGGCATGTCCCTACGATCGGGATAGGCATCGGCGAAGTGGTCCGAGGAACGATTTTACGTATAAGGCTTGGTCTCTTAGCTCGTACATCTGCTCTCATTTGTACCTTCCTAGCCCGCTTGATGTCCTGGGGGAGTTTCCCTTCTTTGAGGAAAGAGTGGATTTCTGATCTCCAATCTGCCTCCTGACTATAATCGTCGTCTTCTTCCGCTTGTCGTGTAATGTCATCGTTCTCCGAAATCGTCGAATATGTATTCTCCGACATCCTCGTCGAGATATCTTTCTCCCTAGGTTTGCGTTGGTTAGCCGCGCACGTTTCTTGGAGTTTGATGGATGGTTCGTACACTCGTGTTACCTTGATTGCTTTGACGTCCTCGTTTTTAAGCATGGACGATATATATGCATCCGCGTGTCTAAGCTTCTTTCTGTGCAGATGTCGGAAACTGATTTTCGGTACTTGGGAGGCCAATGTTTGCACTAGAGCCATATATGCCATTAGTGTTTCGTCATACACATTGTATTCGTAGCCTATCTGTTAGTATGATCGGTTGTGAGTCGCTTGTTACCCGTGACTTCTTGTATCCCTAATTCCATTATCAAACGGAGAGCATGAATCACTCCTTCATATTCTACGATGTTATTGGTATGGCCTTCGAATTCCAATCTGAATGCGTGCACGATTCTGTCCCCTGTAGGTGTGGTGATGACGATGCCTATCCCCGCGCCCTCTCTATTTTTGGAGCCATCGACAAAAACCTCCTTGCCGTGGGTTCACCGGCTCAAGAATATTATTTGGCTCAGGTTTTTCTATTTCGGGCGCCCATAGCCTTCCATCCTTGTATGCGTACTTCTTCTTCGTTGTCCAAAGGCGGGTCCGCTAGAAAATCTGCTAATACTGCGATTTGCAGGGATGTTGGAGCTCATAGTGGATGTTGAATTGGTCGAGGTATGTGCTCCATTTTGCTATACGTCCTACCTTTCCCGCCTTCCTTTGAGGATGGTCTCTAAGGGTGCCCGAGCATGGGATACGTATGTCATGCGTTAGAAACGTCCTCGGCCTTTAAGGTAGACCATACGACGGCTAGGATTAGCCGTTTCGATTCTCGTGTAGTTTCGTTCTGCGGAATTCGTGGTCTTGTTTGACATAGTAGATCGGTTGCTCCTCCTTCGTATGGGTTACGACGAGCACTTGCGCTTCTTGCATCGTCTGTTCTTTGCAATGTAGAGTGCCAAAACCTCCTCGTGGTCCGGTTTCGAAGGATGGGGATTTACGCTAGGTATTGTTTAATGCCCAAAAAGCTTCTTCACATTCTCCGTTTGTCCATTCAAATTTAGTCCCTTTTTCGTATGTTGAAGAAGAGTTTGCACCTATCCGAGGATCTTGATATGAATCTTCCCAGCTGCTAGGGATCCATTGAGCTTTTGTACCTCTTTTAGGTTCTTCGGAGACGGCATGTTTGTTATGGCTCGGATTTTTGCGGGATCTACCTCAATGCCCTTTTTGTCACCGGTATCCAAGGAATTTTCCCGAGGTCACCCGAAAGTGCATTTTAGGGTTTACCTTCATGTTGTGCTCTCTCATAGCTCCGAAGATGTCCTTCAGATCCTGGTGGTGGTTCTTTCTTACTCTGCTTTTTACGAGCATATCGTCGACGTAGACCTCTAACGTCCTACCGATCCATGGCTTGAAAATAGCATCGACCATCCTTTGGTACGTTGCTCCGCGTTTGAGCCCGAAAGGCATTCTTACGTAACAATAAAGACCATGGGGTGTGTAAAATGCGGTATGTTGCTGGTCTTCTTACGCCAAAAATAGTTGGTTGTATCAGGAATATCCGTCCATGAACGACAACTCTTCATATCCTTCTCTGCGTCGACTAGTTGGTCAATCTTGGGTAATGGATAACTATCCTTGGGGCATGCTTTGTTCGGAGTTGGTGAAGTCGATGCGATTTCGACCCCTCCATTTTTCTTTGGTACTATTACCATGTTGGAGATCCAAGTGGGGTATTTGACTTCTTTTATAAAACTGGCTTCTAATAGCTTTCGTAGCTCCCGTTTCTACTGCTTTGTGATGCTCGTGGCCACCTTTCGTATCTTTTTGTCGTCTAGGGGTGTGCGGGTTTAATGCGCAGCTCATCTTTGCATCTTGTCTTTGGGTCTATTCTAGGCATATCGGATAGTTTCCATGCGAAGATGTCCGCGTATTCCTTTAGTAGTTTTATGTTGGCTTCGCGTTCTCCGTCCATTAGAGTTCCTATTTTGATCTTTCTTGGATTCTGCTCCGTTCCTATGTTGATCTCTTTCACCGCTCTCCAAGGATGTGAAAGTGGGCTTTGTTCCCTGTGTGGGGATTTTCTTTAATTGCTATTTGGTAGTCTCGGATTCTTTGTTTGCGAGGACGTCCTGGTTAACCTTTGATGTTGAGGCCTCCGTGTTCCCTCTGAGTTCCCTTCAGGCAAGCTTTTCCCGAGATCTCCTCCCGGATATTCGTCGATGGCTTTGTCCTTGGATATCGCCTTGCTCCGAGCCTTGCGGGTTTTCCTTTTCTCATCTTCCCGTTGTTGAGTTGTATTTGCATCGCGTGGCATTCTTTTTACTAAGCTTGATCACCCTTTATCTCCATTATTCCTAGGGAGTGGGAAACCTAAGGTATTGATGGTAGGTAGCTGCGACTCCCTTGAGCTTGTGGACCCATCTTCGTCCAATAATGGCATTGTAGGGCGAAGGCGTATTCACCACACTAAAGCGAGTGTCGACTTTCATGGGGCCGGCCTCCACTTGTAAGATAATATCCCCCAAGGGCTTCGTAGCGTGCCATTGAACCCGTAGATGGTGTAGTGCGAAGTTAGGAGTTGCTCATCGTTGAGCTCCATGCGTTTGAATGTATCGTAAAACAAGGCATTTACGGAGCTCCCTCCATCGATGAGGATTTTCCTTATGTTGCATCTGCGATTGGCAATGTGAGGATTAATGGGTCGTTGTGATCTTCCATGTCGTCCTCAATATCATCGGCTTCAAAAAGTCGAGGTGCGTTCATCCACTCTCGTGTTCTTCCACTTCCTTCCCATTTATACCGTAAAGCTCACAGAATCTTCAAATTGCTTTCTCGGTGTTTCCCTATTTGTGCCGTTAGGGTTGGCTCTTTGCTTTCGAGCGGGATATAGCGTTCAATGTGCGATTACCCTAGTAGTTGGACCCGTTTCTTTGCGTTTGGCTCTATCTTCCATTCCGCTTTTTTCCACATATTTTTGAGATCCCCCGCATCTATCGGCTTTTTGTACGCTATTTTGAGATTTTTTTGCATTTCTGCCGTCGTGTGTCCGTAGAAGCGGTGGAAATCGCAGACTCTTTGGATTCTCCGAGGCTGGTGGTTGTTTCCCTTTAGACCCGGGGGGATCTAAGTCTTCGCGGTCTTTGATCTCCTTTAATATGCGCGGATAGCTGGTGTTGAGTTTCGTATAGACCGGTCTTCAAATTTTCCGCCCTCCTTTTGTGATCGTCTCTTCGATTTTTTGGTGTGGCTGGGCCTGTCTACTTGTTCCGCGGAATTTGTCCGTGGGGTTCACAGGTGTCTGCGCTCGGGATTATCTTTTTGAATTTCTTCCAATCTCGCATGTTTTTCAATGATTATCCTTAAATCTCCCTCAGTGGTTGGGGAGGTACGTAGTGGATTTCAACAAACAACGAGCTCATCCATCAAGCCCCCATTTGTAATGTGATTAATACTTACCACGGATCCACATGTCCGATGGCCACGACATACCTTGTGCCATCTATCCGTGTATTCGAACAGAGACTCCCCGTACTTAATTGCAAGTGAGAAGAGCTTGTCCATCCCTCGTGTTCACAACTTTGTTGTACATGTAGGTGGCCAAGAACTTTTCGGTAAGGCGATCATACGAATCAATGCATCCAGGCTTGAGGTTATCAAACCAAGATAACGCGGATCCTTTCGGGCTTGAAGGGAAATACCGCATAGTATAGCCTCGCCGTAATCCCACTTTGGCCATTACCCGTTGTAATATCGTAGATGAGCCGAGGGGTCCGCGGACCCGTCGTAACATTCAAAGGTCGGGACCAGGACATTTTTGCGGAATGGTAGCCGTAGACAATCGTCGTGCAAGGGGGTAGTGTTGGCTTCCTTCATAATTTGTTCTAGTCTTCCACCCTTGCCTGGTCTTGAGTTGATTGATCTCTCGCTAGCATTTCCCGCGCGGAGGTCTTCCATTGCCAAACAAGGTTTCGTCTTGAATGGAAGACCGTGTCTTTCTTGTGGGTTGTGACGTTGTGGCCTCCTCCGTGTCGTAGTAGTCCCATTTCGGTTGGTAGTCCGGGGTCGACCTTCTACATTCCGCGCATCTCTTTGGGGTATCCTTCTTCGGTTAGTCGTTGTAGGGATGTTTTCGAAGATCGTCCCTCGGTCCTCGTTCTACCACCGAGTTAGCTTCGTCGTGCTTATTCGCTAGTTCGGAGCTTCTGAGGATCTTCTCTCTTAGTTGCTTGGTTTTCTTGAGCTAACAGGCCACGCATCCGCGTACGTTAGTTGATTCCTCGTAGCTCCTCCGGTTGTGCCAATATTTCTTATTTGTTTGGTTCGATGCTTGATTGGGGATTCCTTCCGTAGTTGAGCTTGTCCCACGGGGATCGTGGTATTGATTTCTTCTATCAATGGCATGCCCGGCCTCGATTATTCCGTTGGATCCTCGCCGGTAGTTGTTCGTCTTGTTCATTGTCCTGCGGCATTCCGTAGGGATGGTTTACGGATCACCGATTCGGTTATAGCCTCCCGAGGCTCGGGCGCCTGGTTGCGGGTGTTACTTTGGAAGCAATCACTTGAGAAACCCCTTGCTTGGTGCAGCGGCTCTTGCGGTCGCGACCTTCTTTGCCTCCATTCTATGTTTCCCATCTAAGAGCCACGTGCTTTCCGCCCTGGCTCGCATGTTGTCCGTGGGCCGTGCGTCCTTCGCCCTTTTTGTCTCGCTCCTTGTTATTGCTGGTGTGGTCCTTGGAGTATCTCTTGGAGTTATCTTTGTCTTCCCAGTATCTTTGTTACTTTCCATTGCAATAATCTGCACAAAGGACACGGGAGGTAATCCGAGACCCAAAAGTCCGCGGGTTAGCCGTTAGTTCAACTTTGACTTCATAAACTAGATTTCTAGCGGTAATGAGTGTATTCGGGTTGTTAGTTTGGTGAATAGTACGAAAGACATAGACGGATGCGGATTTGACCGAGATAAAATCCATGGGTCGTTATTTGCAAAAAAGCCCAAATCTTTTGGTGGAAACTTTGTTTGAAATTCCAGTTAGAACCTAGATGTATTGGTAGAAAACACAATAGTCTAAGAACAGGTCTGTTGGCTAAAAATGAGAAACGAGTCTAAGAATAGATCTGTTTGCTAAAACCCAGATCTGTTTGTTTAAAAGTCATATAATGCTCAGATCTGTTGGTAGAAAACACAGTAGACATAAATGTGTGCGAAAAACGAATCCAAGAACAGATCTGTTTGCGTTTTTAAATAAAATTTTTGAGGTTGAGGTTTGTGAAGTCACAGGAAAAGATAAATCTTTTTACCGGGACAAGGTCCCTGTTTCTAGCGCCAAATTGTGAACACGTGAATCGGGTTTCGGTTCCACGTGATCACAAACAATCTTTATAAGAGTTGAATATGTGCACTGAGGTGTGAGAAGTGTAAAATATGCATAGGTAGATGATAATTCATAGATTCCAAACCCCTCTAGTTTGTCATGATCTCATTATCATCCCCCGGGGATCCAGATAGATCTGAGATACGAGTATGTAAATGAAACTATCGGTGCAAAAGGTAAAAGAGACAACGATATACGTGGTTCAGCACTAAGGCCTACATCCACGGGTCTGAGGAGATTTACTATAAGATAAACAGTTACAAAGATGATCACGAGATTTTGTGATCATCGAACACTTGAGCTAAAACTCACTTACTTCTCCCTATTCTCTCTCTCTCTTTCTTTCGATCCCCTCTCGGTGGAGGGGTGTACCTATTTATAGCTAAATTTGGTGGGTCCGACAATGAGTTGTTGAGATCTTATCTTCTTGTATTACAGGCGTGGTGCGCGGACTTGAATATTACCCAGCGGGCGTGGTCGCGGACTTCGTATCATCTCCGCGGCTTCTACTATATCCCCGGTTCATCACGGCTTCGATCAACCCTCGTTTCCATCGTTGGTCGTCCGACACGTGTTTCACGAACTACATTAAATGTGGGTGGTTGGGGCGGTCCAGTCCCACGCGAGTGGTGTCGATTCTCTTGTCACGTCTCGTGTCGGGTTGGACTACCTCGACCGTTGATCATGTCTTACCGGTGATGGGTTAAAGCCATCCTTTGGTGCTACGCGGACTACGTATCTCGGATGCCTCTTCATTTTCGACCGTTGGTCTTGACAAGATGGCACGTTATCCGAGTGCCACGGATGCCCCTATGTGTCATTCTTTGAGTAATGGCATCCACGTGGACTCTGTTAGTACACGTGGCAATGGAGATAAATAAGTGTACTTACACTAGGATTGGAACACGTGTGGCTCATCTACTCTTTCTCTGTACGGTAATCTGTATTAAGTACCCTGTACGGTTCTCTTCTCTGTATCAAGTCCTGTTCAATCAATACAAGATTATTTTATTTTCTAAAGTGTAACTAATGGGGAGTCAAAATTTGTCAAATACAAAGATATGATTGCCAACCTAGCGCACAATAGACGTGAAAAAACAGACAAATAAGAACCTGCGGAGAGGATGAAGAAACCGGTGCAATTTTTTTAACTACTGACTCATCAGTGGTTTAGACCTCCATGATCCATTAGTCATCACCCTGGTCATAAAAGGATGAGAAATCCATATGCCACAAGTACATGCAGGGAATGCAGCGGATCTGTTGTTCTACGGTACCTTCAGAAATATGTGATTGGCGGACAAGGCAGTGATGCCAACAAAAAGAACTATCGAAAAATTAAACAAAAGAGATACGGTACCATTATGAGACGTGATACTAACAGATGCGACATTGATAATGGCTATAGATCTCCACTTCAACGTAATCAACACGATGTCACCATAAACAAAAATACTAGGAGAGAAATGGATTCACCAGATGCATGCAGCACTATCAACACTGGACGACGCCATCTAGAAAAGTTTATCGCCCTCAAGCACCACAATAACCTGAAGAAATGAACCTGGTACCTCAACTCAACAAAATTGTTCAGCCAATCAAGGACTCACGAATTTACTAGGCACGCACGGCTATCTAGACTTGGATGGGTCGAAACCTAACGAAGACGTTTTTAAAAAAAAGGTAATTTTATTTGTAGTACCATATTGTTCGATTATTTATAATTAATATAAACTATTCAGAATTTAAATTGAAATTCAAATCAATTATATTTTCTGATGGCTGGTATGTTGCCTCCCACTGTCGAAGGTGTTTGAACTCCGTAATTACAAAAAATAACTCCTTAAGAAGTTAAGGTCGTAGTCCAAGACCACTTTTCAAACCGGTAATGCTATTCCCCTCTCTAAACACAGCTCTATTCACCACACTGACTGACGTGTCAGCTTATCTATTTTATAAGGGACAATGGTGTTTTTCTCATTGGACGGTCATCTATAGTTCGGATACATAAAGGACGGTCATGATCAAATCATTAATATGTGTGTTTAGATAGACAGATTAGGTACATAAAGGACGGCCACGATCAAACCATTACTGTGTGTTTTTACGTATGGATGGACATTTATAGTTTCCTCACATAAAGAACGTTCCAAAATGGTAATAATATCACCATTATTTAAAACTTAACGGTTACAAATTATTTATTTACCTTCATTAGTCCACCATCGGTTCATATTCCCGATATCCTCTTTTAGTAGTCTCATTAATTACCCCGTAAAAAAATGTAGAAAAACCATTGACCAACAGAGAGAAGCCTATATAAAGTTGCACCGAGCATCAATGATTTTCCGAAAGGTAAGAGAAATGTAATAGCTAATCATGTTTCAATCTCGCGTATGAATTTGGTTGTTCATCTTCATTTAGATTCCCAAATTTTTTTAGAGTGGATGCTCTAAAAAGGTAAGAGAAATGTAATAGCCAATCAAGTTTTAATCTCGCTTATGAATTTGGTTGCTCAATCTTCATTTAGCTTCCCAAATTTTTTAGAGTGGATGTTTGTAAAACACGTTGAGCGTTTAGGAAGTATCACATCTATTACACAAGGACACAATCTAGCTTACGAAGAAGTCCCCTGCAAAAATCCGCCTATTCCAACAGATTTTCTTTTACTTGAAAAACTTTGTGCCAGATTAGTTGGAGAATATATTCAATTTACCTCCATTCGTAGATTTTTATTTTGCTTAAACCGTAATCAGGTGAACTTTTTTTAGGGAATGAATACTTTGTACTTGCAAAAGCATCTCTCCCGTTAATGATTAACCCTTTTTATTTTTATCATTGTCGGTAGCTCTCACTTGAAGTAGAGGCAGATTTTTGAAAAAAAAAACATGTACGAGTTTATGCCACATTACCCAAATATTCACTTATCAAATCTGTTCTTTTGTTGAAATTTTGAAAACTAATGGTTGAAATGACGTTGTCGTCCACTAACTAATGTTATTTTTCAAATTCATTGCGAGCTTAACCGAAACACAATTGTGAACGGAAACGTGTTCAAAGCAAATGGTTGGTTCAAAATTTGAATGGGTAGTGTTTTTTTTTTTTTAATTTCATCATTTATATTTTATACGCATTTTTAGTTTTGTGTTGTACATTTGTCCGGTTCAATGCAATTGAGCATAAAATATTAACAAACAATGGTAATCATCCAAGGATAATGGTCCAAATTTTGTTTTTCATTTCCATGGATTCCTTCCATCTAAGGTGTAAAGGGTGATTTTTTTTTTAGGTTGTTGTAGGCATATGTATTTTTGGTATTATTAAAATTATTTTTCTTCGTATATATCCACATTTATGGTGCATATGTATATCACACCAATTAACTTGATATTTCTATTATTAATTAACTATAATACAAAACAGAAGGGATTTTGAGCCTTGGACGGTCGGATAACATTTTGAGAGACAAGCGTTGTATCCGACCATCCCAGTCTTATCCCAGATAAAGACATCTGACGGATGTAGGATTTGTAACCTCCATCAGTTATGGATATATGCATTGCTAACCCTCATAATTAGTTCATTAAGAAAATTAATGTGCAAAGAAAATCCTTACAAATAAATTTTACAACAATGTAAAACTCCCATTTTTTGTTCAAATTTTTTTTTTAAAAAAAATTGACTCATATCTTTTTAAAATCGAATTAGCCTACCTTCATCAACCTATAAAGAATAAATAACATTAGAATATTTGTGGTTACAGCGTGTAAAATTTTTATTTCATTATGTTATAGATTACTGTCCTTCACCGACCTTCAAAGAACAAAGAAAATTTTGTTAAAAATACAAAAAAAAAAAATTATTTGACTTTTTTTCTCCTGAAACAATAAAAAAATATATATCCAAATAATGAATCACCAAAAGTTTTCACTTCAATCATAGGCCTAATTTTAATTTTAGTGAAAATGGAAATGTTATTTTAGAATAATTAATTGGGGATACATAAACTAATTGGGGGATATTTTTATTGTAGTTGCCGGCATGGTTTTTCAATGATGTTAGCATGGTCGATGGATTGTCGGCATTGAAAAACCATCTATAGCCTACAAATAAAGCCCCCAATTAGTTTATGTATCCTCCAATTGCATGTTCTTATTTTATCGTAAGCCTAATTTTAAATTTAGTGAAAAAGAAAATGTTATTTTAAAGCTTATAATTAACCTAGCTAGGACATGTAGACTCGCAAGATTGCATTCTTCCTATCCTTGCAAATGAGACAACTATCTAGCTTGGAATCACACTCCTTATGAAAGCTACACCGATTAATCGAAACCTCAATCTTTTCATAAATCTCGACTTTTTGGATGGTTACCTTTCTCCTCTGCATCTACTAAGTTAATTTTGGTATCTTCTTGATCTTGATTGTCTTTTCCTCCATAACAACACGTTTGAGCATCATTATCCAAACCTTCAATTACTGACCCATCACTATCATAAAATCCTTCTTTATTATCAGATTCGCCTCCAGCTTTTCAACTTTTAATTTGGTGTTGCAGATATCGAATATGGAAAACGTGCAGAGTATGGCATTATATCTTCATCCGAAAATGGTTGCAAATATCGATGAAGATTGAACATAATGGTCTGAATAGAACACAAAAACAGTATCAAAGATCACCAATATTTGGGGATCGACTAAAAAATTATTATTTTAGGTCAAAATAAAATAATTTGCGTGGCATTTTTTTTCAGAAATTATTATTTTAATCGATTATAAGTGTAACCGAATTTATAATGACAAATATCTAAGATTTTCATAGCTATAAGTTTTCGTGGGCCAAAATAATTATAACCAAAAATTATTTCGTCTCATGCCGTGCCGTTACGGCACGGGCTATTTCCAGTCTTTACAAAAGACAAAACCATGTGTAATTGTTATTTTCTTTTGGCCTGTTTTCTCTCTCTTGCTAAGGTTCTTCACTTTTTCTTCATTTCGGTCTTGTTTACAGGATAGAATGGATTCTTCTTCTCTGTAATATAAAAATCAGCATCATGTTAACCAAAATCATCTCGAAATCGTGTTACCAACATCACGGAAACCAAATTGGTTTGGTTTTGAAATGAATTATTGTCTAATTTTTTGTTTTGTCTAATAGAGATTTACCCCCAAAACAAGGTGGATAAGCCTTAAAGAGATCCTGATTTGCTATTCTTCACAGCGAGAATTGATTGCTCCATACAGTGAAATTAGATGGTGATTACTTGCCTCATTACCTATTATCTAAAACCCAAATTAATTTTTGCACACCATCCTCCCTTTTTCTAGCCCATTTTATCTCTTCCCCTATTACAGATCTAAACCATAAATTCACCGATCAATTTTTTTTTTTTTTTTTGAATTACTCCGTGTCTATATTTTACTTCACTTGTAATCTCTATCACCTTTCAAATTTTTGAGTTTGAAAAAGTGACCGATTAAAATTTTATTATTCTGGGTGTTTACTGATGAATATTCATAGGTAATGCGTGCCGTAATGTAAATCTGGGTTTGTCTTGGCTTTTGTATTGCATAACTTAGATTCAATTTATAATTTTTGGGTTAGTATCAATTTTGTGCTTAGTTTGTTCTCGAAGACGATCAGATCAGAGATGAGTAAGAAGACTAATGAATAAATCATTAACAGTAAGTAATTGTATTTGCAGGACATTAATTCATGAGAGAAACTCCATTTAATGAATTCATTTTGTGAGATTTTGAATGAAGAATAAAGATGAACCTTAAGGTGGAGAGATTCTTTTATTTGTTGCAGACAATGAAGGGAGCGAGAAAATAGCATTACCGTCAAACGGTAAAAAAAAAGTCATATATTTTTATTTGAATTTAATTCCCTAGCGAGATTGGGGTATACCCAAATTAATTGGGTAATGCCCAATAAGACAAAATCTGGTCATTATGAAGTAAAACCAAGCTACCCCTTAACCTTGTATTTTCTAAATGGCTAATATGCCCTTGTTTAATTAACACTAAAAATTCTGATTAGGTTAATTAATTGAGTTTAGATTAAATTTTTGAAAATAAGAATTCAGTGTATTAAACCTTTTATATGTCTTATGAGTTCGATTTCGATCAAAAAAATTAGTTTTGAAAATATGAAAGGTCGGCAAGGTCCGAGGTTTGAATAAGGTCTTGACTAAGATCCAGGTTTGGTGCAACGTTTGAATAGGATCGACAAAGTCTAGCCGGCATGGTCGCGTGATGAATAACACGCCGACAATTTTCAAACCGGGAAGGGTCTTTGAATGAATAATATGTCGACTATCTTGGGCGACAATCTATGGTTGGCATGTAAATATTTTCTACCATCACAAAGCTATAATGTAGTCGACATGCACATAATTTCAAACAACTGTTTGGTGGACCTATAGTCGGCATGCTAATGATTTATAACATTGCCGGCTGCAGAGTTATACCAACGAGAAAACGAGAATATGGGAAGATGTAATTCACTTTATTCATGCAATTTTTGTTACTACATTGATTGAAACATAAAATACAACTCCTTGTCGACGGAAAAACGAATGCACTTAGCATGTGCATCAAGCCTTTGAACCCCTAGGCGACCCTAGTGGACTAGTTATAGTCTCGTGAGGGTTTACATAGAGGTCTACCCACAAAACCTATACAAAAACTTCTAAAGCCATTAATCTTCCTCATCCGAAGACGATACAACATCCAAGTAATCCGGGTTATCCTCCGGGATTCTTTCTCCCAAGAAGTGATAGCTTGCATCGAATGCAAATGCTTCCCCTTTTCCTCCAAGTATCGTGCTTTCACGACTTCGTGTTACAAAAACGCAAAAAAAAACTTACATTTGTTAGTGTTGTTTCATTGGAAGATAAAACATGGGTTACGTAAAAAAAACCACAAAATTGCTTACAAATTGTGCAATGGACAAGGTGAAGGGGCGAGCGTTAAAAATACGAGGTTGGAGAGCTAAAAAAGCAAGTATCGCGTTTTCGATGACAAGGTGTCTATCATGCACTTGTTGAACACTTCTTGCATTAGGATTCCCAAACTCTTGGCTAAATTTGTTGTGTACCCTAGCCCAAAAGGTTGTGGAATCCACCCTTTCGGAGGATTGACGTCTAACTCGAGTTTCCGCATACCAAGCTTTGGTGATTGCCAAATCTTCATTAGAATCAAATGAAGCCATTGTTCTCCAATAGCTAGAGTTTGTTCTCCATCTCCATCTCCTCCTTCTTCTTCTTCTTCTTGTTCCACTGCCTCTTCAACAATTTCATCTTCGACATCCTTATATTTATCTCCATTACCATCATCATCATCATCATTACCTCCTCCAACATTAGGAATGTCCTGATCACCATCATCATTGTTACCTCCTCCAGCAGCCGGAGTTCTTTCATCAACATCATCATCATCACCTCTTCTACCCGGATGGAATTGATTGGTCTTCATCCTGGAGTGTCATTCTGAATCACTTGGGTTCCGATGGTGGTTGTAATCATTCGGTACACGGATCTTGAGCATTCTGGCACAATGTATGCCCCTCGATGTGTTGAAGTCAAGAGTTTTTCACCAACACGAGGAGGTCTTGAAGGAGGAGTAACATTTTTCTTCTTTCCCTTAAGCGACCTAAACAAGAACAATTTAAAAAAAAAATCAACAGTCGGCAGGGTCGACAAATATAACCTTGTCGGCGACACAATAGTCGGAAGGGTCTATAACTATAAGCCTTGCCAGCTAAACCATAGTCGGCAGGGTCTTACTCAAATAACCTGTCGGCTTATAACAACTCAAATATTTTGAAGGCATTAGGAGACACTGAAAAAATTGAAATACAAATGTACAGGTAAAAAATTATAACCCACCGACTAAAAAAAAAAAAACTAACGCCAGCAAGCTCCTATGTTGAATAACTTGCCGACCCTGTAAAATCAGTTACATGTATTCAACAACCGGCAAGATCTTCAACCTAAGAGCTTGCCGACTAACCCTATACATGAAAAAGTCGGCAAGGTCGTGGAACAAACACCTTGCCGGCCAAATAGCTACAAATTCAAACATTGATTTTTTCTAACCTAATTTGACATGCAAACATGAAATTGATGTACTGGAGTGAGTTTAAGTAGGCCTTACTTTCTCAATCGTGTCATTTTTCGATTTTTGGCGTTGATTTCTTCTTCTTGACGGTTTTCTTCACTTTCCTTTGAACTAAATTTGCAATTCCAGGGTTATATTCATTGGGTTTTCTATTTGCTCCTTTCATACGACTACCTCTCGGCGGCTTCATGGTTGAAGATTAATCGGAATTTTCGAATCGACGAGTTTTCAATGGTGGGGGAGGAGGGGCCGGTAAGGTTGAGGTGGAGGAGAAGAAGAAGAGAAGAAGATGAAATGGTATAAAAGAAAACTGATTTAGGGTAATAAGAATTATAAAGGGAAAGGGTAGTTTTGTAACTTTAACCATATTTGGCCTCCCAATTAAGCCAGGTTTAATTATTTGTTAATTAACCAAGTGATTTTGTCAATCCGGCAAGTTCATAGGTGCCTCAAATTGGCAAATTTGCCTAGTCCATAGGACTTGCCCTGACTAGCTAAAAGTAGTTAAAATAGAAGCACTTTAAAAATAGAAAATACGAATATACGATAAGCATAAACCCGAGAAATAACTGGAATATTCTTACGTTTTAAACCCGTTTCCTCTTTTTCATTTTTTTTTACCATTTGCGATTTCTTTACAAATGACTCTTCTCTATAATAAGACACTGTTTTTCTCTTCATCCAAATTTCTTAAACTTCCCTTTTCATCTTCATCCACATCTCTACTTTTCTTCTCTGGAACAACCACAATGGCAGCTATTAAAGCCGTTCACGTTTCCGATATCCCCATACTTGATCACATTCCTGACAGCACCACCGCATCAACTTTATATTCCACATTCTTCTCATCATTTGCAGGTATATGCACTTCCTTTCTTTTCTAAATTTTTACGAAAACTTCAGCAGTGCTCGTATTGCACGGCCAACTTGATCATAAAAGTCTTTTGTTTTTTCTTTTTTTTTTTTTTTTATTATCCTGATATAGTGATATTCATTGAGTTTGCATGGTATGATATATATAGGGAATAATTCACGGACAAACAAGTTTCATGTGATCGGACATAGAGGAAGTGGCATGAACATGTTGCAGTCGCCGGACTTGAGAATGAAATCAATCAAAGAAAACTCAATCATGTCTTTCAATGCTGCTTCTAAGTTCCCCATTGATTTTGTTGAATTTGACGTTCAGGTAATTAAACTACTTTTCTTTCTCATACTTTTTCATCATTAGTTTAGTTTATCTTTTTACGAGCGTTTTCTGTCTGCTGAGTTTTTTTTTTCCGTTGCTGTTGTCAAGTTTCACAATTCCCGGTGGTGTCGGGTTTAGACAGAGTTAGGTTGTGGTTGGTGTTGCGTTGTCTGTAAATGGTTCCAAGAATGCACGTGTACTCTGACTTCTGTCTCAAACTGCCGCGTAACATATTAACTGCTTTCTTATGTTTCATGCGGGTCGGATGTAGACCTTGGTGGTATGTGGGTACGCAAGAGTGGTCTGTTAAGATAAAGACGACGACCGTGGGGTGTCCTTAAATGACATGGTCATTTTCCTCAGCTGTTGGAGACTTGGAGTCAATTTCGATATCCTATAAAAGTACAAAAATTATGCCCCTGCCTAGATGTTTGACCGTTGACCACGTCATCTTTTTCTTGAATCCATTTATAACAAGTGTTGAGTTTAGGTTGCATTTTAGCATTGGCCTAGGATTTATACTATTTAGAGGGGTTCAATCCTCAACCTTCCCTATGGGAGGAAGCAGGAGAGCTATGGTACCAGCTGATGGGTTCTCAATTGGTCTCAGAGATGTATTTGCATTATCATGGAAAAAATAATAATAAAGACAGCAATCAATTTTGTAGGTGACAAGTGATGGCTGCCCTGTCATTTTCCACGACAACTTCATTGTCAGCCAGGAAAATGTAAGCATCATTTTCCCCTCTTGCTCTTTCACTCTCTGCGCCAATTGAAATTTGAAATAATCCCAATGCCAAACCATAGTTGGTTTTCTCATACAGGGTTCGATATGAGAAAGAGTCACAGAGCTAACTTTAGCGGAACTCCTTTGCTATGGACCGCAAAGAGATGTTGAGAAGGTAACTTGCTAGTGCTAATGTTGTACTTGGTCTGGATTTTATTCATGCGAGAAATGAACTGAGACTCAGTGTTTCACTTGTTTCTGATAATTGAACCAGTTGGGAAAACCTCTGTTAAGAAAGATTAAGGATGGGAGAATTTTCGACTGGAATGTTGAACACGACGACTCTATTTGCACATTGCAAGAGGCATTCCAGAATGGAATACTTTGGGGTTTAACATTGAGTTGAAATTTGTGATCATGTCGTCTATCAAGAGGAGGAACTCACATTTGTTCTTCAAGCAATCTTGCAGGTGAATTAAACTTTGTCCATTTTATATATATGTCTTGCACCAGTAGTAGTACACATTGACACGGCACTTGTTACTTCAGTTTGCCAACTCTCAAAGAATTTGTTTGCTTACTACCCGCCCAACATTTGTGATGAAACAGGTGGTTGTTAAAGTACGCTAAGGAAAGACCTATTATCTTCTCAACTTTTCAACCTGATGCAGCTGAACTAATCAACAAGTTGTAGAATACATACGCCGTAAGACTTGTCTTTTTGTTTGTAGTTATATTTTTCTTTTCTTCATACTGTCGTGGAGATTACAACATTTTTGTTTCTTCTAATTCGGGCACTATATAGAATAATAACACGTATATGGGTTTCAAAACCAGGTTTACTTTCTCACAAATGGAGGATGTGGAAGTGTACACAGATGTGAGAAGGAATTCCTTGGAGGAGGCCATGAAACTATGCTTGAAAAATGGCTTCCAAGGAATTGTATCTAAAGTAAAGGCATTTTTAAAAATCCAGGAATGGTATCCAAGATTAAAGAGTCTAATCTCTCGCCCTTATCCTATGGCGGCCAGTTAAAGTAAGATTATGTTTACATTCTTTATTATGCATTTGCCGAGTTGTAGTTTCGCACTAATGCTAAATGATATTTTTGGTGTTTTTCAAATATCAGCAACGTTGCAGAGGCAGTGTACATGCAACATATAATGGGCGTTGGACGCAAAGATTATCATTTTAGTTCAAGAAATAACTGAGGCAGTTTTGATGCACAAAAAACAATGGAGCTGGTAATGAACAATGAGAAAAAAGATACCCGAGAGCATGAAAGAAGACGGAAGTGGATGAGCAGACATTGATTTCTACTAAAAAACTCATAGCCGAATTGGTTCAACATTGAATGACCATAAGGAAACTCATACCTAAAACTCAAATAAGCCTTGTTTAAATATCCATGTTAGATGCAGAAAATAGGGAATTTCCTGTTTCATATTTACTTGTAAATGAAATCCATCACCATACCTCACTGCAAATAACCATTGAACTTACACAAACCATGGAATGGTAACAACCTTGCTTCAATAACTGAGAAATACGTTGCTTTATTCAAAAATTGTAACGTTGTTATTGACAAAAAAATGTAACGTTGCAAAAACCATATGTCACGATAACGCCAAACAATTAAGTACTGATGGACCGGGAAGTGAAATAGTTGCCTTTACAGTACTTGCAATTACTGTGCGTAAACCCACTTCATCGAAACTTCGCCAGATTTGGTCCAGGAACACACTGATGACACCTTCCACCTTAGTAGTAGCATCAACCCATGGGAATTTTGAGGCCGAAGTGTGCTGTGCTGCCAACTTGGTGATGAGTTTTGCACTTCCAATTCGTTATAATTATAAGTTTCTTCGTCAGCATAACGCACTGCAGAAACTACACACAAGGAAGATGTCTACACTTGTGAGACAAAACTCCATTAATGTTCCAAAATACTAAAGATTTGATAGGAGAAACCCTAATTTACCAATTCTTATACCAACTTGTGACGATATACGTTGTATGGTAATATTAGAGGCCAAGCGGAACAAAGCCCACCCATCTATTGACGGGAAAATGAAAATATTCATACTGCTAATTGCTAAATAAATTTATGACTCTAATTGCACACCTGATTGAGAATTTCAGACCTTTGAATTCTCAGCTTTCGGCCGAACTTGCGGAAATTCTGCGCCGTGGCAGTTGCAGGGGCTGACCGGAATGTATCTCAGCTCAAATTCTTCCGCTTGACCCTCTACGAGTACACTTATTTCTATTTTCTTTCTACATTATTTGACGTCTCATGTGTTCGTATTCTCAACAAAGTCAAGATGGGCGCGTATCTTCTCCATGCCTGCCATTAGCAGCAGGCCCATCTACTTACAATTTGGTAATTGTCGAATACCGATTGATTATACACAAAATTGGTCAAAAAGACAAAAATCAACAATTACTCTGCAGTGAAAAAGATACTTGTAGCTTTTCGATCGCTTAAATAGAACAGAAAATTAAAAAGATATCGCTTAAATTCGAACAAGAATTTAAAATAGGCGTATGATAGACTAGCTTTCATCCTGGTCCACTTTCGAATATTTTTCGGAAAATTGAATACGTCCCATTTTTACTAATTAACTTGGGAATCCCATAACCTAAAATATTAAGGAATATATCCTAGAGAGAAAGAAACCGTTAAATGACTAATCATTCCACGTGTGCGGCTTACACGTGCGCAGCAGTCACATTTTTGCCCTCAAACTTTAGTCTGAACGGTACGTTACCCAGAGATCTGATGGTGGAGGTTTTTGTTGTTTGGATAATCTGAGACACGTCGATGGATAATTACGGGACTCTGCTGCTGCTTGGAATTCAAGGTTTAGTTAATTATTTATATCTTCTACGTTTATAGACTATGTTTGGATAATCCATTGCTTTTAGGATTGCCAGGATCAGATTTCAAAAGTTCAATTGAATTGAATTGCTCTATCGTTCACACGTCGATGCATGAACTTCTGTTATCATCCCTGATTCTCTCTTATGCTCCAAAAAGTGAAAACGCTTCAAGCTATATGTAATAATAATGAATACATAATATGGCCAGTGAAGGTTGACGAGAGAAGTAGAACCTTCTTCAAGTGGACACCTAGCAGAGGTTTATTAACTCTTCATTTTAATAATATTTCATGTAACCTTTATACATACCATTTGTTTTTCATATTCCCAGTTTTCCATTCTCTGAAAATGTTTCCCAAACCGAGAAGATAAAGAACTTATTCTATTTTGATAAGGATAAAAGGGTAAAGTGGCATCATATGTAAGCTGCACATGCTGCATATTAACCATTTAATCGGTTTTTCCTCTCTAGTGATATATCTTAATATTTTGCTTTATGGGATGACACTTAAAATGAATTAATGAAACGTGGATATATTCCCAATTTTCCTATTTTTTCTTATTTTTATTTTACATGCGATCGATCCGGCTTCATCCTTCATTTTTTAAGATGCTCAAGGACTTAATCCAGGTTCCATCCTCTGCTATTTTTACATTATCTCAACCCTGCATTTTTTTATCATTCATTCAATCGTGTTTTAGATTTTTGAATAAACGACCATATTTCTTCGATTATAGTAATACTTTCTTGTTACTCTAGAAAGGGATGATTAATTATAAAAAGCACTAGAACGGCATCAAGTTTGGACGTCTGATGTTGTATGTCTCATCAACGCATTCAACTGTTCTTTTTTTTGTTTTGGTTACTTGCCGTAACCAATCAAAATAAAAATATTGTATATATTAATCGATGATACAAAATTAACATTTTAAGTAAACTAACAAGTATGCAAGAAATTTGGCTTACCATTGATAGGAAAAGGCGGAGATATATAATACTCCTACTTATTTGATGTTTATGTTTTATTTAATTAGTTTATATCTAAATTCTTGTGATTAAAAACATATATTCCCTTTGAAATTTATGTCTTGCTTGCTTAAAAGAGCATTTTTCATTGACAAAACTTTTCTAATTATCTTGTTTTTCAAGTAAACTACCTCATATAATCTTATATAAAAATGCATTATAAAGTCTAATAAGAAACATCTGTAGGATTGGTATTCTTACCTAGTTTTATTTTCAATATTAAACAATGTTATGGTCAACTTTGACATCAACATTCATAGCCTAGTTTAAACTTCTCTACTTCACTAATATGACTATAGTTTATGGTTTGCTTGTATTGTGTTAAACTTAACATCTTAGCTCATGAATTTTCGATTTGATAGGGATGAAGGGTTTTATTAACTAGGTATAATATATCTTCTTTGATTGATGTTTTTTCTCTAGAACATCATTATACAAAACTTGTTGTTAATATTTTCCAATTCAATAGTTCATAAATAATTAATGACGGGCGGTGTGATATTTTAGATCCAAGCTAAGAAAAATAAGGTGGCATAAGAAAATACGGTTGGTGATGTTTAAGTTGTTTGTTCAGAAATATTTTTTAAACACGCTGAAGAAAAAAAAAAGTCCTACTATCATTGTTAAGTGTACAACATCACAGTTTAAAAATACGTGTTCATTGTACACACGAATGCGTCATATGTTATATCAGATATAATTAAGGAACACTAAGGATCATCTAATTAATCCTATATAGTTGAAACTATAATTGTTATTAACTAAGTAAGATTACCCCAAGGGTAATTATGCTTAGCCTAATTAATCATGTCTTTAAAGTTTTGATTACTTCGTCATAATAAACATAAATGGGAAATAGACATAGACAACCCATTTCACATCAAAGAAAGTATAACACCCAATTCTTGATCCTAGGCAACAAGAAAACCTTAGTTCCATGTTCTCTATGAAATTTTCCATAAATTATCTCATAAATACTTGTAAAAGTTTTTGATTCAATTTCCTTTCAAAGGGGATAACTTACATGAGTTTCCATCAAAACTGATTACTTCTTCTCTTTCTTTTCCATCTATCAACCATATAAACAATAAAATTCAATCCCCCATTAAATTCCACCACTGAAATCCACTCAAAAAAAAAGACAATATATAAAAAGTGTGACATTGACATAGTTGTACATAAATATATTTGTGTGTGAAGTAGTAGTAGTGTACCATTCTCATTTCAAAATTTAATGCTTCTAAGGTGGGCAACCCTAATAAAGTTAAAACTAACTATGACACAAAAAGTTTACAAAATTTAGAAATCCCATTGAAGGGAAAAGAAAAGAAATCAAAGGAGAAGAAAGAGTTTGTGTGGGAAGAAAACTAAAATCACAGACGAAATCTCCAAATATATAAGAATTCTTTTGCCAAAAATCAATCCTAAAAAGAGAGAAGAGAGAAGGGATGGGAACTTGCACAACTTAGAATCTTTTCTAAACTGTCGCAAAGTAGATTCTTATTTGTCGAAATATTATTATTCTATCAAAGAGACATTTATAATTTAAGTACCGTTATTGTTATAACAATACATACGTATCGTACAAAAACTTTCATACATACGATGATAAAAAAAAAATATTGAGAAACAAAATGACAATTATTTTTGTTGTTGTTGTCGCATTACTCAAACACACAATAATTGCAAGGTTTGACGTTTCTCTTTAATATGCTCCTTACAACCCTCTCTTTAACAATCACACGCAAACCCCTAGTTTGACCCTTCTCTTCTCTTCTTTCTTGTGTCTTTCTTGCTTTCTTCTTCATCTTCTAAAGAAAGGGTAAGAAAGCAAGAGGGCCGCAAATGGGGTTACGAAAGCCAACTTTTCTTTCCATACTACAAGTGGGTGAGACCGTGTGTGTGTGACCATTTGTTTATGGGAATCTCAACTTCTTTTCTTCTTCTTTTATTTTTTAAAACGTAAAAGAATAATTTTATTATTTCAGGGGAAATGATTTACTTTAATTTTAGAAAAAAAAAAAGTCCTTGATATTTTATAAAATAAAAATTGTCAAAAGGGTTTAGCTTGTGTCTAAGGAATCCCAAAATTTCTTCTAGTTAAGGGTTTGTCAATGTTTGAGGCTCCAGTTTAACTAAACTTCAACCGTCCCACGTTACTCCCCACTTCATTTCTCCATTTGAATGTTTAAGGAGGAGCCTTGCTTTAATCCACTGTCTTGACACACCAATTTGCCTCTGCTTTATCTTGGTGACAAATGAACTGTCAGCGAAGACAATGCAATGAAAACATCAGTCGGCCAAAAACTTATAATACCCCACGGTTATAAGTGTCCGTCTCGGTCAGACACTTGATGGATATACCAGGAGGTGGTTTGGGTTCACATCCTGCTTGTACCCGAAAAGGGGAATTTTTCTAAAAACTATTCTGCCTAGCTACCTGAGTCCTGGACTTGCAGGTAGAGCGTATCTCTCCTGCAAATACAAGAGGCGTATGATGTTGTTAGTTGTCAAATATAGACTATGCTCGTAACAATAAACAAATGCTAGGCCTCTGTTTTTGGAAAAAAAAAAATATTTTCACTTTTTCATTTTAACTTTATATTATGATAATCACTCACGAGAAATAAGGAAATAGTATCTAATAGGATTATAATCATTTACATTTTTCGAGTACTAGTAATACAAGCAGTTCTTCTACGAGTTCAGATTTAAAATATTTCTAAATAAATGAGAGTGCATATTTTCCATTTTCTCATTGGCGAAAAATAACGTGATTTAATATACTCCCTCCGTCCCTAATTAAACGACAGCTTAGTCTTACGAATAGATAAATTTCAAGATGTTTAATAGCGTTTCATAAGATAAACGTTACAAGCATATTTCCAATGATGCTTTAAACAATTACTCAAATTTATGCGACCTTATTTTTATAACTTCTATCACGAAATTTTACAACACTTATTTATCTATTATAGAATTGATACAACGATTTTACACACCTAATGTAAATATAATCATAAACTAAAATTTGCTACATAAAAGTATGATATCCTTGTGGTGTAGATAATGAATATAATTAATTTTCTAAAATACTAAATGTAAATACCAATTTTTAGCAAACATAAATTGATTAGCGCTTGACATTTTAAGTTCACGATAAAATTAAATCCACAATAATAGTTATACTAATCTTCAATTATATAAAATTGATATATAGCTATAGATTTGTAGGCATATTTTTAATCGAGTCCTCCAACAAATGACATTTTAATGGCTTTTCAGTCTACATAGTATACAACAAAATGCATGCTACAAAAATACATACGATCTCTATACCTTTGTTTGAAAGTTGGCGTACAAGTACACGAATAAGAAAGAAAAAATGGAAGCAAGGACAATTCTGTTTACGTACACGACGTAGAGGTGACGTATTAAATCACCCACGACCGTAATAACTCACGTCATGATTGCCAAAACAAGATACATTCACGAGTTTGTTACATTTTCACGTCATTATTTCGTGCCCCAAATACGAATACGACTACACCCTTTTCGGCTTACCCTTCCTATTCTTCTTTCTTCCGAGTGTCGGATAAACATCAAACAGGTGTGATCAAGAAACAGGAAAAGGGAAGATGATTAAATCTTGAGAAAATTCGAAGGTCAATTTTGTCATTATGAATGACAAAGAAATGAGGAGATTTTGTAGAGATTTTGAGAGGACGGGTAGTTTTGTCAGTTACCCCGAATCCGACGTGAGTGTTCGTCTTTTTGGGGTGCATCGACCTGCAATCACGACTCACGAGTCTTGAATCAAAAACTTGTATGACCAAATTGCCCTTTTTACCATTGAGAAATATTAAGGCGATTTCTCGAAATCCAGGATTATGTCATCCTCCATATTTTTGGTTTGGAATTTGGTTTGATGCTGATGTTTGTTCACGAAAAGATGGTGAATTCTGAGTTATAAGAAGGGTATTTTGTCTTCAAGTCGGACCTAGCTTTTAAGCTGAGATGCATTTACGTTGTACAACAACAGAAACCTTTATTTCCGGTCAAGAAAGCATGACATAAGATGACTTCATCTTACAGCAGGGATGCAACCCAGTTACGGACAATGTTGTAAAAGACCAAAATACCCCCTCATGATTAATATTATTCGTGGAAAAAAGAAATATTATATTAAAGAAAAAAATAATGTCAGTTACATCAAGTTAACAGTGGGTTTTGATGGGAATGAACCAATGAGTTCCTATGGACATTTCCATGTCCTCCAAAATTACAGTTTTTCTTGTGGAAAGCAATTAATGAAGGTCTCTCGACCTTCGCCATTTTAAACCATATCCACCTCACTGATACCAATATCTGTCCACAATGCAATTCTGATCAGGAATCTGCTGATCACATTCTCCTCCATTGTCCAATGGTTGTCACTGCATGGAACACTCTCCTCATAAGACTCCCTAATCAATCAGCAACAACCCAAAATCTTCCAAACTTGCCAAACATCCAGATGACAATCACACAAATTCTACAAATGAAAACTCATCACTTTATCAAAACAGCCTTATGTTTCCTTTTCTGGTCCTTATGGATAGTTAGGAATGATTACATTTATCGACAAAGGCAACCAAATCCCAATAGCATTACCCAAATGGCTCTCAGTCTTCAACAAGAGTTCTCTTGGGCCCAAGAGAACCTCCCTCCTGTGCTACATGGAATACCAGCTCCCGCAAACCCAAGAAATGAAACACCAACGTCTACAACAATCTTCATAGGTTGGATCAGCATCTACTATAGATCTGGATCAAAATCAACACAGACGGAGCAGCACGAGGAAACCCGCGAATAGCTGGAGCAGGTTTCATTTGCAGGGATGTTTTTACCAACACCTTAGTAACCGTAGCGCAACCACTAGGAATCACAACCGCTCTCATAGCTGAGTCTTGAGCAATGCTCATAGCGTCCAGGACAACAAAAGAACGAAGTTGGCCAAAGGTTCAGTTCGAAACCGATTCGGAAAAGCTGCTTCGGTTTCTAACCTCGGACGATGATCCGCCTTGGTACATCTCAGGAATGATTTCTGAAACCAAACAAATCATGAGGCGGATCACATACTGTCATCATCAACCACAATTATAGAGAAGGTAATCATGCGATGGATTGGATCGGCCAACTCAGTAGTGACAAAAGCCAATTGAGAACATTACAACTTTATTTTGGGACCATACAATCCCGCCATGCATTAACCAAATTGTAATAGATGACTCCTTGGGTATCACTTACCCTCGTGTAATTGCCGCTTAATTTAATAATACTTATCATGCTTCAAAAAAAAAAAAACAAGTTAACAGAAGACAATATCGTTAGCATTATCGTCTACCAGTTAATCCAAATCACAACACCGCAAAGACTATGGCTTGCTTAATCAAATTTATAATTTCTTGTGAAGATTTGTTGTGCGTAATGAAAACCGTGCCATTCCTCTCCTTCCAAATAGTCCATATGGTCGCATAGTGTATATTCTTCTCGACTTATTTTGCTTTTTCAGCGCAGAATATTATAATTCCGGGCTTCAATTCTAGGCTTTAACGAAAGGATCAATTGGTACTCCAATGAATTAGAGTAATTGGAACGATCCAACTGCGAAGCGAGGGAGGGAGGACCTTCTATATGGTCACTTTTTGTAAAATATAAGTGATCAATTGACACAAATAGATTGAAATGGTCCGGATCGAAAAACTAAAATGCCCCTCTGATTCAATTTATTTTTGTCAAAGTAACATAAAGGTTGTGGGATCGAATCCCGGCCACCTCCAAATTTTAGTTTTTTTTTTCTTTCTTCTTCTTCCTAAGAAGATGGTTGAAGTTTGTACATGAAACTTAGAGAATCAACTACTGGAGATGGTTGTGCTCGATGAATTCAGAATTTGAGAATAATTGAGATTAAAGAAATTCAGGGATTTAGAAAGTGTTTTTTAATGGGTGATTGAGTTGGTGAAGGTGGGTTCGAAGAATGGTTTCAAATTCAGAAGGAAACACAGGTGGATCTGGTGATGTTGTGATGTCTCTGTAAGATCAGATGAAGAAATTGATGAAATTAGGGTTTCGATCAGAATCGCAATTGATGAACAGAGATGGGTTTGTGACTGAATTGATGAGTGAGACCAATTTGCAAGGAAGGGATGATGAAGTGGTGTTGTTACAGAAAGGTCCG
>JAJJWW010015316.1:0-137145 GCA_023531295.1 Papaver armeniacum
GGTTTTCAAGAAGAAACCTAAGGTTGCTGAGAATCGGGATTTAGCCATTACAACTAGTATCACAATTTTAAGGCAAGGATTAGGTTTCCCGCTGCTAGAAGTTCTCCTTATATAGTCTTCAAATCGTGGTTTGCAATCAATGTTAGTTAGCTTGGTAATAAAGCATTCAATATTCACCGCTAGATTAAAACTGATTAATAGATTCAAGCTAATATCTTCAACCGCTGGACGTAAAACTTAAATGTTACACAAATGAAATGCACGCATTTTAGGCTCATAAATCGCATCTAAACATGTACATTTGTTTGTTGTTCAACAATAGTTAACCAAATGGTTAGCCATATGAGCAGCCTCATATCAATATTCTTCACCATAACTAGTCAAAATGACTCAAATGAATTAGAGAGAGTTTTTCACTCCTCAGGAAAAGGAAATCTTATGTAATTCATAAGACACAATTGAAACAAAACGATTGATTCACTCAATTGTTCATGAACTTTATAGCCACATTGCATTTAGCATTCTTGGGTTAATATAGAGAATGTGAGTTCATAAACAATCGCTTAGATATAATCAATAACTTAAGTTCGCTAGACTTGCCCGCACTTGCCCTCTAAGGAGTTTCAAACTCCGCCGACTTCCTGCCGAGAATCCTCCGCCTACCATGATCAAATTCACGGCTGCTCTTATTCTAGTTCTCTGATCAACAAAGTTTCAAGAAACTTCTGGCTCAAAGGAAAGGACTTATACATATATGTGTTGCCACACAATGCTTATATCCACCATTGGTTATATAATCTAGCCTCATTTCAACTATCAGTGGTGGGAAACATTTCCTAGAGGACGCATAGCTTGTTATTCACAAACTATTTTTTATTAAATAAATTTTCAAAGTGATTGAAACATAACATGACTTTCTCAGTAAAGATGAACTTGGCCAACGCGTAAGCTTACTACAAATACATATTTCGAGAAATAGATATACAGATAAACTCGTGATCAAATAGCAAATGTATAATCAAGTCTATATGTAAAAATGACTTTGTCTCAAAATAGAGATGAGTAGATAGATTTTCGAGAGTGATAGATAAGTTCAAGTCTCCACCAGCCTGGAGTAGTCCTTCTTCGCCTTGTAAGTGATGATTGCCATGGAGTTCTGAGCTCAACTACACTTTTTTATCCTCTAGTTCGAGACTTAGCTATAGTGTACTAGAAATCAAGACCATAGTTTTGGATCACACACGACAAACATGCTTGAGATAAGAACGCATGAAGTTCGACTCCGAGCAATTCTTTCTAATCTCCTCAATAATTTTAGTGACAAAGACACATATGGAACACAAAAATAAATGAATTAAATTTCGTAGCTCCTATTCCACATGCTCTAATTCTTCACATTACTCGAAATCTTCGTCACACAAGTACTCCACATCCCAAAGGTTGTAAGTTCGTAGCTATAATAACCCAGAAAACAAGAGTTCTCAATCATTGTTATACAATGGTCATAGTATCATTATATAGTATCAGTGTCTAATACTAATGCTACAACTTCATTAACAATACTACGTGTGTGTGATATGTAATACCTTCAGTCAATACTCCATCTCACATGGAAACCACTCCCCTTACAATGATCCGGAAACTATATGTATTTGTAGTGTGAACTACATATTCTCCCTTATCAATAAATGCTGGCAAGAAAATTGGGTAAAACTAGATCCTAATGAAATTTCCGAAAGAGACATTTCATGACCAAAGACATATCATCTTATTTAGATGCAATCATATAGTCAAGTTAATCTATCTGTATCAAGGAGCGCCCTAAAGACAAGATAACCCCATAATATTCATACGTACCGCATTCCCACAAAGATTTGGCAATTGGGCACAAGTTCAATTAAGAACTTCATAAGGTGTCATTCCCGGAAGAACAACAAGAGTTTACCTTAATTTAAAAAAGAAAAGAAGTGATTCTTTTGACATAACAAATCACACATACAAGCAGAATTTAACTAAATACTAATTAAATTAACGAAGAGAAACGGCTGCTTAATTTAATCTGAATGCTCAACATAAGGCAGGAATTTATATGGAGAACACTCCAAAATACTCAACTAGATTAACAATAATCTACAAGAACTCCATAATATAATAATCTGTTCGAATACACAACCAAACAACTACAAAAAGTAATTTGACTTAATTGCCATGCTCACATAAGAGAACTTACTTGTTGGGAATAACTAAATAAATTCAAATAAGGATGATTAATGAAGAACATGCTCGACATAAAGTATTCACGAGGAAACAATTAACAAACAACAATCAGTCAGATATAGCCAATATATACAGGAACAACACAATATATACACAAATTGTGGATCGTAGATCTACTTAATACACAGAATATACAAGGATTCATTCTATTTTCATCAACAATTTATATTGTTTATACATACAATAGACATAACTTGTAACAAAAGATTTTAACCTATCTTCCATCAATAATTGACATAATAGGCTTAACTTTTAGATTTCTCTGTCAAAAGTTCATTCCTTCTTTATCAACACATGCATATCGTATATATAGCGACTTAACTTTTGACAAGGCGTATGGGACAATCATAGTTCACTTGACAACAACACACATAATAATATCCCATACAACAAATTGCAATATATAAACCAAGATAAAGATTAATATCGCAAAAATCATCTTTCAAACAATTTTAGAATTTAAACCAATAAATCTAAAAACATGAAGATGAAAAATCTGGACATGCCATGTGTAGTCAATAATGGCTATTCCAAAACTCTAGTTATTATTCTTCTAAACAAAACAAGAAAATAGAAGATTTACTAGACATTAAGACCTTGAAGAATTTTATTTCGTCCCCAACTCCTTTCGTGAAATTAAACATTGGGACATAAGGTTCATGAAGATAGAGTTAATATCAATAAACCTTTCTGACCGATGTCAACTGTAATTTTCGAATCTCATGAGTCTTAAACACAAAAAGCATTTATTTGATGAATCTTTTGCATCTTCTATAACACTTCAAGAACATCGTAAAAACTTATGAGAATTTGAAGGAACAAAATCTCCGGCTTCCTACATTCCTTTTTTCTTTCAAGGCCTGAGCTAACGGAGATTTCTCTTTTCCTTCCATGATTGACGGCTTGACAATCATATTAACATCCTTTCCATCGAAGACATGGTACTTGACATCCATAGGCATACATGTGGTTTGTGAGGGAAACTGGCAATCCAATAATAGTCTCGTAGATAAAAAGAAGTTTTAAGTAGAAGGAAAAAGAATGAGCACCTTTAATTGTGTCTGTGTACACGCACAATTCCGAACCCTAAAGAGAGAATTGTCGGTGCACAACTCTTACCGATATGACAGGATTCTGCAAGCAACAAAACTAAGAAAAGAAGAGAACAACCTTTCCTAAAGCCCGGATACACCTCGTCCTTTGATCAAAGCACATGAGACAAGATTTCCAAACAACACAATCGTCGCATGTGGTGAACAACAATTGTCCACCATTTTCCTCTTTAGAGGGAGTCCACAAGACTGCCTAACAAAATCTACTTGACCATACTTTCTTTCTCTATCGTCTTGGTTTATCTCTGAAATTCAATCTTCACGAAGACAAATCCACATACCAAAATATCTTTCTTCTAAAAAGTTTAAGCTTATTTGCTAATTGATTCGCTTCTTCGTTGAAGTTTGTTGACGGCTCTAATTGTGTTTCTTCTGTGGTTATAACACTTGAAAGTTCATGACTCTTTAGAGAAAAATACGTTATTAATGTCAATCTAGATAAAAATTAGGCTTCTAGATGTGCAAGCAATTTCAGACACACATGGTGAACTAACATTATATAGTAGTTTCCAAAGAATGGGCAATAATTTTTTCTTCCATTAGTTGCTGGGTTTTCTTCTGTGGCACAATATCATGATTAATGGGTAATGGGTTATAATTATCAAAATCATAATATTTTGTTTCAAGAAGCGGCGCAAATACTAGATTTCTCGTTGCCATTAGAATCATAATGTCGTACATTTCATCAAGCAAATGCAGCAAGATCTTTTGTTCGTAAGGTATTTTCTATGATTTGGGCACTCGCTTGCAAAATAACCAAATCCTTACACTTAAAAGGCCACCATATATATCCTCATTACCGCTTCATCAATATCCATATTTTTAGAGAACAATATTATGAGGTTTGACTGACATTAATAGGCTGCATCTTCCGAGAATTGTTTACTTCAAATATAAGACGGTGTCCGCCTTGTGATCATCGTGAATCATTTATCAAGATCTTCATCTAACAGAACAATTGCAGTGATCGTCGCAGGTATGTTGCCTTTTTTTTACATTATCATACTATGTCCTTTAGTGCTTAGAACGCAATATCCTGTAGATTTGGATAAATGCTCATGATCAAAGATTTCTTAAGCCTCCAACTGCAGCATTTATGATTTCATTCAGGTTGGCCATTTCAACGATATAATGCTTCATAATCGTATTCAGATACAAATGTATCCGAGAATTTTCATCACAATGCTCTTTTCGTGAATAGTCTTACCCAATGCAAAGATGGCATTGCATACACTTTGTGATTAAACTCATCAAACAAAATTATCCCGCCACACGGTTTTCCCAAATCGTAATTAAGGTTTTGAAGCCTAGCTTCCTTTTCACTGGGTATTACCTTCGAATATGGTTTCTAACATATCCCACGCTTTAGACTTATAGTTTGACACATGGCGATGAAGATTCTGGGTAATGGCATGTATGACGGCATTCAAATCAGTCGTAATTTCTTCACAACAGCAGTTACTCGGTATTGCAACGTATTCACCAACATTTCAGAACGCTTAGGCATTTCAATCACACAACTAAGCATCATAGCCATTAACATATACCCATGATTGGAAAATCACGCAGGCTTGAATAAAAGCCTTCCCATAACAATTTTACCATAAGTATAACCGATTAGATTCATGCTAATATCTTTCAATTAGATCCAAAACTTAGCTTGTTACACACAAATGAAATGCACGTTTTTAGGTTTGTGTAACCGTACTCCAAACATGTACATTTGTTGGTTCAACAATAGTTAACCAAATGGTTAGCCATATGAGCACTTTCATATCAACCATATTCTTCACCATAACTAGTTCAAATGACTCAAATAAACTGGTTAGAGAGTTGTTCTCAATTGCTTAGATCTTATAGAAGTATATAAGACACAATCAAGCAAAACGATTTGATTCACTCGAATCGATTCATGAACTTTATAGTACAGTTTGCAAACTCTCATTCCTTAGTTAATATAAGTATAAATTAACGAATAATAGTTTTTAGATAATAACCAACCTAAGTACGTTTGGGGCTTAAGTACCAGGAATAAGTTTGTAGCAAGTTTACAAACTCAAAGAGATTTTCTGGGAAGAGAACCTCCGGCGCACGTGAGTGGGTTCAAGGACTCTTGTTCCTGGCTTTGAGTAGCAAAGTACAGAGACTTAGGTTCAAGGAATAAGGACATATACATGTATGCGTTTCCACACAATGCTTATATCCAACAATGGTTATATAATCTAAGCTCTCATTTCAATCATTGAAATATTCTTAGAGGACGTTATATAGTTGTTATTCACAAACTATTTTTCGTCAAAGCCATTTTCAAGTAATTGAAACATAACATGACTTTCGTCACTGGGTAAAGATGAATTTGGTCAAAGCGAAAGCTTACCAACACATATTTCGAGAAATAGATAAGCGAGATAAACTGAAACTTCGAAATAGAAAATGTGTATAATCAAAGTCTATATAGCAAAACATTTTGTCTCAAGATAGGATATAGAGTAGATAGACTTTTGAATGATAGATAAGTTCAAGTCTCCACATACCTTTTAGTGATGAAGTTCCACTGAGTTCCTTGAGTAGTTCTTCGTCTTGTATGATGATCGCCATGGAGTTCTTGAGCTCAACTACACTTTTTATCCTAGTCTGATTATCGCATTCGTATGCGTCAAAAATAATTTCACTTTCCTAAAGTATATGATAAGAAAGAGTTCGTTTCCACAGAGAGGCAATTGTAGTTATTATGTATTTAATTTCCTAAGTAACCGATTGGGGGGATTTCTGATTTTTATGTAAGCAATAAGTAAATCAAAAGCAAAGTAAATTGGAGAAATAATCAATAGAGAAAGGTATTGGTCAAGGAATTCATCTTCAATCTTAAACATGTGCTTGCATACATGATTAGAATTACAATTTAATCTCTTTATCATCAAAAGCCTAGAGTATCAAGAGAGCAAGATAATCTATTAATTTCCCAAGTTCATCAACACACATATTGTGAGCAGCAGATGTGAATTCTTCCTAAAGAATAATCTAACGCCTTGCGCTAATTAAGTTCAATTCCTAGGAGTATTAAGTTTTAAATAGGCTAATCAATGCAATTGTCATACATTGCGCATAACAATTCGGGACAATGGTCAAACTCTACATATGATTACGAGAGTGTATCACTACAAACCGTAAACATATTATGCTACTTGTATCTGTGGTTATCGCCGATGAAAAACCCTAAAATAGCTATGGACAAGGATGCAAGTTCAATTAATTGGCCACTTAACAAACCAAACATCTAAGTACTACCACAATACATCAATCATGTGATTATTAAAACAGTATAGATGTGAGCGATAATAAAGAGAGAAAACTAATACATAGCACAAACACAAGTTTTAGAAATCGGATTACATCCTTAACCAATAATATTAAATTAAATACTCATAGTTATGGAGTTCATCACAAAAATATTAATCGAATAAAGAGGATGAAACAAAAGCAAACCCTCGTAGCGTAAAACAAAAACGGCTCTCTCCTTAGCTCCAAGAATAATACGTGATCCTCAAAGTTGTAAAAGTCTTTCCTATTATATTCCTTTGCTTTCCAAAATTAGGTCTAGTCTTCAAAAGTCCATTAGATGAAAATCCACCAAGCCCATATGTGAGAAAAACCCATGTAAAAAATATGCCCCAAAAATATGCCGCTGGAAAACTGGTGACACGCCGGAACTTGGCCGGCAAAGTGGTCGGAAGAGTAGTTCAGGTGACTAAGCAAAGTCCACCCAGGTCACCGGTCAAATCTCGTCAACCGAGTTAACTCGGGTCAAGCATCAGTCGAGTCGCCTATTCGGGTAAGCTAACTAGGCCGACTTATCTCGACTTGCCATGGCCCTAAGTTCTGTTGCACAATCATTGTGCTTCAAAAGATTGCTCTCCAGCCATGATGGCTATACACCCTACAAACATCCTGGCATTCATTCCCATCTTTTTCCAGCTTCTAGTCATGCAAAACTCAATTCATCTCAGCTGCTCTTCTTCATTGAAACCACATCCAAGTTGCGAGATCTCAGTCACCACCAAATTCATCCTCTTGACGAGAACCTTGCCCAAATTTCAACTTGAGCACAACAAAGAACTCCAATGCAACGTAATTACCACCGCAATCTCTTGTCACAAACAAGACCATCTCGCATTCCAGCCTTGCCTCATTACAGTTCAATCCCAAAACCTACAACCATCTATCTGTATTTCAGCTCATTGCATACACATAATCTCCTTGATGAGCTCAAACCTGAGCTGTAACTACCTCCAATAAAAAACTGCAGCTCCTCAATTCTGTAGCAGCTACAACTTCTGTCTATGGTTCTTATCTCTAAATGCACCTGCAATTTCTGTAGCCACAGCTCACCTGAATTTCATGCCTGCAATGCCTCTTACAACACAATTCCCTCTCCGACCTAAGCCATAGTTCATCGCTTTAGCAATGTAGCCTACAACCGCAACTTAGTTTGTAGTTCAAAACATCATAGACCCATTATCTTGCACCCGCAACATGCTCGATTCACAAGCAAACCACATTAGGCCCACCAAGGCCTTCAACCCGCTTTTCGTAATTGTACTCATCCTCCTCGGGGACAACAAAGAATCGTCGTTTTCTAGCTTCAAGACCATCATTCTTAGTTCGACCCTTCCACAAACTCACTTAACAAAACCATTCGCAACAAAGAGTCAGAATCGCAAACTCACTTAGCATAAGCATCTACCACTGCACTGCCAGCCATTCAACTCCTTGTCGCTGCAACTAAACATATCAAGACATCTCATAATCCACCTCCTACTTCACCTCCGCACAGACTTGTTTTTACTGATCCATTTCGCAACCATCAGTTTCATCATGTAGTCTCACTGCAAACCATTCTCGAGATCCGAACTTGCACACATTCCTATTCTCCAAAAAGAGTCCACCACCAACACGGTCCTGTAATCAACACCTCAAGTGGTCCTAAGCATACATCTAAGCATTTCAAGTCCTCCATTCCAATCTCACAAACAACCACAATACCACCACCTTTTGTGCCATTTTTCATTTTAATCTGCCTGACCTTCTTGTCTTCTCAAGACAAAACCACAAACAACACACATTCATTCCATTGCTTCACTGCACACATCTCAAGGTTACCACCAATGTTTTAGTAAAAGAACACCACCATCACCAGATCTGTAATCCTTCTTCCACCGAATTGTAACTCAATGAGCATTTAAATCTCTCAATTACCAAACTCTGCATCACGCCTCCTCAATCTCATCTTTTCACAACTTTATTCATCAAACCCATTTGAGAAACTTTCTTCCTTGTTCATCAATGCCACTACCTTTCTTGACCAATTGATTACCGCAGTTGAAACAAAGACCATCAAAGATTTGCCCGCCAATTATCACTTAATTCTGAGACAAACCCTAATAAACTCTCTCCCAATCTCGAATCGCCCATGAATCTCCACCATTTGTTACCAAATCGATTTTATAATCACCAAATCTGATCTTTCATAAGCCCTTTCAATCAGCAAACAAACCCATTAATCGATCTTCATTTCATTCTCGATCTGCAGTAAAGAATCCAACTTTTGGAAACAAATGTTCCACATCAATATGGATTAATCTTGTGCCAACACCAAATAACCCAACATCCTCAGACCCACATCGATTTCAGCCTTCATAGAAATTTACTCCTCTGATTCTAGGTCAATTCCATATAAACCATGTCTAAGAACCACAAATTCTTGATTCTAGTTTCTCAAAACACAAACGAAATTCAACTTTTTCTCTTTTCGGCCTTGAATCATCTTCTTTATACAAATCGAACCCTTCTGGATTCGAGTGAAAATCATTGTTCTCCATCACTCTTCAATTTCGATCATCATACCAATTTCTGTTCTTTGAAATACACGCTCCATTTCCTCTCTTCTCGAATGCTAGATGGGATAATGATTGAGACCTCATTTGTCTCAACATTTTTAGGTTCCAGTGAGGGAAGTGATGTTGGATTTAACCACCCCAACTCGGGAACCCATCTGAGGAACCCAAGAATCGGATTCTAGGCCACCAACGATGATAGCAAATAAACACAACTCAATAGTTGCCCCCTAGTCCTTTGGCGAGCTCCTCAATAGCATATGAAATGACGCTTTTTCCGCTTTACGCTCCAAATAGATATTTTCTACTTCTTTTGCTCATAATAACTCCAAAGTACCTATAACACTCAAAAGCAAACATAAGACACATAATTCACACGAAAAACATAAATAAGAAAAGCATACACTATAGATATAAATGAAGGTGTTTATGACACCTATCAAATCCCTCACACTTAGACTTTGCTAGTCCTCGAGAGCAAATCAAATTAAAAATTCTAAAACATACATACAACTCCGTGTCGCCGAGGCTACGGTCACACTTAGCACGTATAACAAGTCTTTAAACCCTAGGTGTCCCTAGTGGACGAGTAATAATCTCGTGAGGGTTTACTAGAGATATACCCACAAAACCTAATTTTCCAACTTACTAGTTCTCCGTAATGATAGCATCCAACGCGCTAAGAAGACATAGAGATTCTGCACACTAGTCATAAGAAGTTAGACACATAAATGAACACAATCTCATCCTTAAAATTTGAGAGAGAAATAACCATCCCTTATCGAAAGAAATTCGGGTTCGGAGTGATCAAAGTCTCGACTCTGCCTCACAAGAAAGGGTTTTATGAAGTTGCTCTCAATAATAAATAGCTTTTTTATGGGTCACACATGTGTCCAGGTAGGAGAAGAGAGAATCCTGCGACACGTTGAATGGTAGGAAGGCAAAACCCTCCGAATCGTTTGAAAACCCACATCTTTTATCATTTTTGAAAACCCATTTTTTGGACGATCTCTAAGAAAGGAAATCTACCACTTGAAGGTGGAAATATGCTTTTTTACCTCGTTATCCAGATTCGACGTGCAAACTAGCACCACTCTCACAAAGCATCCATAGAAACGTCTTCGGTCTTCAATCTTTTTCTTCATCTTCGTCTTGGGTCTTCAACTTGTGATGATAACTCTTGAACTTGAGAATCTTGACTATGTGATTCTTTCCTCTAATTCCTTGTTGCTTGAAACTTCATTGTAGATATTCCTTCTTCCATTGGCTTTATTGAAAGAATACAAAACTAAAAACGAAACTATACAAACCCAAAATATGATCAATGAATTTTTCTTGTCTTTTTTTTTTTCAATTGTTTTTTTTTCAACTTTTTTTAATTATTAATTTATTAATCCTCATCAATCTAAAGGAGTTTACAAGAATTGTATGGGAGTCTCGCAACAAGTTGAGCTCCAATCCCTTTTTCAACGACGACACCTAACCTATGGAAAAGAAAATCTCCAACCTTGACATTCGCATCATGACTGCCAATGTAATTCGTAATTCTTCAAAAAATCAATCGCGGTCACTACTAACTCCCTAAAGTGGTGAAAGCAAGGACAACAAAGCCAAAACCTTGAGCGAACACTTATCGAAATATTTAGCATTCTTCTTGGCCCACAGCGTTAGCAATCGCTTGTGGGAGAAAAGGCATGTACCCCTTTACCCGTGAGGGAGAGACACCGTAACATCCGGACACATGTTATGCCCATTACACCAATTATAAACCAAAATGTCAGGAGGTCTCAAAGCCGAACCATCACTGACATAAGCCCTAACGATACTTCCTTCCCTGGTGGGACTCCTGCACGATAACACATGTCACAAGGTAGGCCGGAAAGGGGTTTATTTTGTGCCTACAAATTATACCGCAAGTGCACGGTGTCTTTAATGTAGTACAAGGCAAATGCGGGTCGAACGCGAGAGACTTGTGGTGCCGAGAGTTGATCAATGGTTTACTAAACCTGACCGAGATGATATTGTGACACAAATATTGGTTTTGTAATGAATACTACTGAGTGTTTTGTGACTCTAAGCTAAGGCGTAAAGATTATAATACTGTGGTGATGAATCCACCACTCCGACCTTATGCTAAGCGTTCCTAGTCTAATTATAGTCTTGATTCATTCCGTGAAGAATACCATGGGTGATGTATTGGCTAATTTCACACACCCCCTAGTATAGAGTGTCTTCTTACAAGACACTCTATCACAGGGTCATCTCGCTCAAATAACTAATTCAATCAAACAATGAAGCATACAAGAACAATAAAAGAAAGTGAATAACTTAGCACATTATCGGGGGTTTCAACACACCCTAGCAAGTAAATTAACATAAGAAAAGAACAATTAACACAAATAATCCTAATTGGTGCTCCAGCTAGCCGGGCATAAGGTATTTCACACACAACTTCAACCTATTTATACATGCAAGAACACAAACCCTAATTCTCTTCCAAATCAAATTAAATTAAAAATTACTCTCACCCACGTCTCGAATCATTTTCTTCGCTTCGATTAACTGCTCCGAGCTTTTCTTGCTTTGATTCTCCCACGTGTGAAATACTAACCCTAATTCTCTCTTTCTCGATCTTAGCTCATAGGGTAAGAAGCTATGACAGAGAGGGAAAGATATTTAGGAGTTGGTAAAGAAAGGTTGTAGTGGTGGTGCGGCTAGTGTCGAGGTGATGGAGGTGGTGATGGAGGCTTGACAGACTGGGTCGGGAGAAGGGGATGGGTTCTGCAGGTTTTGGGTATGGGTGAAGAAAGAGAAGAGGAAAGAAGAAATGGTAGAGTTGGTCGAGAGGTATAGGGTAGGTGATTTTTGTTGTGAAGCAGGTGCATGTGGGAAGATGAGGAGGTCTGAGCGAGCGTAGGATCTAGCAGAGGTAATATCCGAACGGCTTGTGGAGACTCGGGGTGATCCGGTGTTGAGCGGGAGCATCAAAGTGTGATGTGCATGAAGGAGCGACCGTAGGATGAAGCAGGGCGGATCTCAACGGTTGGATGGACGGGCTCTGGGATCGGGGTCACGGGTCTTGGAAAGCTTGGGCCCATTTCGTGTGGATGAGTTACTACTTGTTGGGTTGCAATCGGTGCGCGGCTTTGGTCTGCCCATAGACGCCGACTCCACTTCTTCGCCTTGCTCTCGGTTCCGGACTTTATTTATACCTAAAAATACAAAATTAATTAATACAAATATTTATTCTTGAAAACAAAGAAAACATGTAATCTGGGATAATATGTCGATTTATGAGTACAAAAGATGAGTAAAATGCCAATAAATAAATGTATAAATATGCAAAATTTGGCACTCATTAGTCAGCAGAAAGTGTTCGTATAAGATCATGTCGAAATTTAAGACCAATCCCCTTGGTACAAGGTGTACATCATGATCTCCAAAATATCCATCTCCCGCCCACATGCAACATACATCACCCACCTCAAAAGGGGGATGCCCAATCTATAACGCACTACCGGAAACTGCCTAGGTCCAACTTGGTTCATCCATCAATGGGAATAGCAAGCAAATAATCTTGAGCATGTTTAATTTATTGCATTGCTTAAAACCGTATCACGCTGAACATATCAAAGCTAGTGGGAATTTTTTCTTCACCACAAAGATCGAAGTATTTAACCGCCAGGGAGCTCATAGAAAGGGGGCGATTCCATCAATGCCGAGTGGTGAGTCTACAATACCACATATTGATTATATGCACTGAAAGCGTGACTAAGACTGGGCTCAACCATCCACATAGGAGTGTCGCGAGATATTATTTCTTGAGAAATTGTCTCAGATATAAGACGCCACATAACAATACCGCATGGTGTCTTTCATAATATAAACTCCCATCCCACCATGCTTGATAGGAAGAGTGACTAATCTCTGTTATAGCAGCCCAAAGCCAGGTCCATCACCTACAAGAAGTTGCCGTGTTATTCGAACAAGTTCTCATCATACAACTTGGTGAGCATTAGACAAGTATTCGGGTTTGACTGCAAGGCATAGAAAAGTAGAGTCTCGAGACTCCACCTATAGTTCCGTAGGAGTTGACTCACATTGTGGATCCTTTAGCTTCTTAATAGCTTCCATTAACTCCAAGGTCTTATGCACCCTATTAACAACCAAGTCCTTTACAAAATTGTGGATCGAAACTAACGGCCACCAAGTAACTTCACGCCTTTCTTTGGCCTAACGATACCTTCATGAAAAACTCCCAAAGCTAACCCTCTAGTGTCAACCACCTGCCAATAAATCTCGTCTTAGAAATATTTAGATGCAAACCCGTGAGAAGGCCCCTCTCACGAACAATTTGTAAGGCTTTCGAGACCATCATAGTATCACCGATCGGCGTTCAGTCATCGAGGTACCGAGCTTGGAGATCCAAAGTACATTTCTCTGCACTTTGTGGACAAGGTGAGATTAGAGCAAAAAGGAGGGGACCGAGGGGTCACCCCGCTCGCACACCTTGCTTAAAAAATAAGGTATGATCCAAATAATACAGGGTGCGAGTTGGAATAACAAAACCCACCCAAGAAGCAATAGAGGGGCATTCGTAATCTAACTTCCCTAAGCATAACGGACACTCCAACCAAGTTAAAAGCATTAGAGAAGTCTACCATAAGCATAGTACGCGAATCGTTCACCGTACTTTCCAAGCAGACGGTTAACCGAGTGAAGAATAAGCTTCACCACCACACTCCGTACACCAACACCAACCGATAATCGCTAAATATGCCTCATTTCCTTACCTACATGAGTGGGCGCAACCTTAGATACCAAACGCTCCAAATAGTACCCACATCTATGGGACGTAGACCCTGAGTTTAGCAATGGAGTGAGCTGTGTCGAAACAACAAACACCCCCAACTTAAGTGATTCCCATCCGGCCAAATATTCACGATACCGTAATAGAGGAAACTAACCATTCGCTACGGCCATTGCAACACCACTAAGCACGCCAATCGATGTTGAGCAAAAGCTCGCCTCTTCCAGTTAAGAAGTACCCTTTGGGAAACTTAATCCTTCCCAAAACTAATTCATCAATGAGTTTAACAAGAGCAAGACTTCGAGAAGGGTATGACAGGATTTTCTTGATGGTATGGAATATGGATGCTTTCTTTCAATTGACTAATGTATCAAATAAGTAGCGTGAGCAACTCCATTAGAAGTAAGAGTTCTAATGGTCGCAGATACATGCCGTAGCTAAGTTTCTTACGGCATAACCGCATATTGGTCGATTCCTCGATTGCGTGCTCTTGCTTCTTCTTCTGTTTTTACGCCAGCCTCCCGATTAGCCTTCTTGCCCTCTAACGCCCGTTGAACAAATACACAAATGACCATTCGGTTCAGCCCATGTAACTAGTGCGGAGTTGATAAAGCGACTGCATCTTTTTCCTTGTACCGACCTTTCCTCCTCATTGTTTTTGGAGTGAAACGCGAAAGACACAGATCGGAAGAAGAAGACGCTGAATCCACAATGTAATATCCTGTGGAGATGCAATAACTTTCAATCGCTTGTGCATTGAAGGTTTTCGAGAAAGCAAGCTTACAATTAGCGGGATCCGGAAAGCAGAGTAGTAATATTGTTTTGTAGAACCTTATCCATGGAGGCCAAGCTCAAACAAGGAGGAGGATCACCGGCGCTTTCTTCATCAGATGGACCGTGATGCATGAGGTTCAGCGGGCAAGGAACGCTCATGAATTAAAAACCAGGCTCAGCCCATGAAAAGGCTCTTGAGTTGCTTCCCCTTTGTGAGACTTACATGAGATTCTCCACTTGGCAGCGCACTCATGTATACCCACATCTTCAATGAAGCAAGAACCTCCTCCCATGCTTTGTAAACCTTGTAATCCCTTAAACTCTTTGCGACATAAAGCATTCGTCCTCATAAGGAGTAATGACGATCTCTAAGATGAGTGAGCAATGAGCCCTCCTTGTATCCTTTCTTGTGAGTCCCATTATTACAAACCATCAAATCCAAAAGAAAGGACAACGAAAGCAAACCCTTCATCTCCAAGAGGAAGATTGCTGGGGGGCTTGAGGGAAAGAACCACGAGTGCACACCATGTCAATCAGAAATCCATGTCAATCGGGAATTGATAGGTGTCTAAAACACCTATGTATTTATCTATTGTTTATGCTTTCTCTGCTAGTTTTCTTGTAAATTATGTATCTTATGTTTGCTTTTGAATATTTAGGTACTTTGGAGTCATTTGGAACAAAAGGAGAAGAAACAACGCAAAAGTCTCATCTCATGTGCAACTTCTCTTGGAGGCAGATTATTTCTCACTATTTGCTTTTATTTCTTCATCTCTGTCTGAAAGGTGTGTCGGCTTTAGTGATGCAATTTTTGTCTGAAAAGCACGACTGCCTTAGTGATGAATAGAAATTGAAGAGATGAAGTGGGTTTGAGAAGTAAGAGGCAGTCATTCTTTGGCGTGAGGAACTCGAAAGAAGGAGAAAGTTTTCAATTGGGACCATCAGGCGAAAGCATTCACTGTGAGCAAGAAGAGAAAGCGTCATTTCAATATGCAAGCACTAGAAGTCGGTGGAGCAAAAGAGTTGTCATTCTTTGGCGGCTCTTATCAACACTTAGGGTGCCTAGAGTTATCTCGGGTACCCCCTTAGCCAATTCACTCACTGGTGGTTGTAACACCTTCATTTACCACACAACCTAAAATTCAAAGAGGAGTTATCTTTTCTCATCATTTTCTCGCACTCGAATGTTAGAGAAGGAGGTCAAAAGTATTGTGCTGAAACCAATGAAGATTGAGAAATAATTTACTAAGAAATGAAGGAGCATTAATGAGTTGTCAAGAGATGTTCAGTTGAGCGAATTCAGAAAATACAAAGAAGAAACCGAAGTTGCAATCATTGAGTTATGTGAGAAGAATGAGGAAATGGGTTTTGAATCAAAGTAGCTCAAGTTGTTGATGAAGAAAGAACGATGAACTCGATTCCTTTCAATTGAATATTTTAGAGTCTCTGAATGATTTAGAAGTATGGGTTTGCGTTGGGTTAGCATATGGACAGCGTTTACAACTAAAAATCATCAAGGAAAGATGGGTTTCAAGCGGGAATTCAAGTGAATGACGAGATTGAATGAATACTAAACTCTATAGACTCTTAAATGAATTTGTGTTTGTGTTGAATGCAATTGTTGTAGGGAAAAAGTGTGTGATCTCCAAGATGCAACCGCACCACCCACCCCATCGATTGGAGACAGAACGAATATGTTTATTGAATGCCCGAACGAGCAACTTTTCACCTGCAAGTTCATCTAATCTAATGATGGTTCTTGTGCTCAACCGGGAAGTCTCAAAGCGTATTTGGTTTGCTAGAAGAGAATGAAGAATTTGGGGTTACGAGCGCAATTATAAGCCATGGCTCTGTGTATTGGCAAGATGAGGCTAGGACTTGTGTCCAACAGGCAAGTTGCGGTGGTAGCTAATGCACACCGAGCAAGGACCACAGCTGGGATTGTAGGTGGAGGTAGTTCTTGTGATGTATAAATTCAGTGATGTAAGTTCAGTGGAAACATGAACGGCAAAGATAGAGAACTCGAAAGTGGACGCTTGTGGATACCTGCGAATCGTGTTTGGCTATAAGGAGATCGAGTTCAGGTTATGGCCGTGTGAAGAATGATTCAAAAAAAGTGAGTTTGTCAGTCAAGATCGAAGAAGGGAAAGGAGCTGCGGATCGCAGTTAGAGGATGGAGGTTTGCGGAGTTCTTGTTGGTCGATAAAGCTTGAAAAAAGGAATTAGTTGAGACTCATTAGAGCTCATGCGATGATAGTAACAACAAGGATTCTTTGGTACTCAAGACCTCGAGAATGGGCAAAGCAGATTTCCATGAATTTGAGAAATAGAGATGCAGTACTGATTTGAAGCGAAGGAGATGGTCTTGTGATTATCTTGAAGGCATTGGAGTTGCAAGAGAGAGTGCACTGAGCGCGATTGAAAGACAAACGAGGAAGAGCTAGAAAGGTGATGCTATGATTAAATTTCAGCCGATCTTGTCTTTCATTGGATGAAGTAGCACTAGTGGTTTCTTGCTTCTAATTGGAGAATAGTGTTGTTAGAATTGAATTTAGTTAAAAGGGAATGACAGGGTTGTTGTGTGGTTTAGGCGAGAGTTCGAGCCGAAACTCCAGGTGGAAGTGAAGCTTGTGCTGTTTGATTTTTGTGAGTTGTTTTTGTGGAAAATGATTGGATTTGAGGAATGATGATCAAGTGGTGCACCGGGATTACAGGTCGAGCTAAGCAAGACAAAAGTCTTTCGGTTGGTGCAAAGTCATCAAGAACTGGTTTGAGGCTCAGTTGGTTTGATGGCTAGAAGGGGTGGAGTCAGATGGTCGATGTGTAATTACAGTGGTCTTGGCAAGATTGCGAGGTGGTGATTTGAGCTATTGTCTGTGTGGTAATGGACCGAATTGGATTACAATGTTGGTGGTCTTTGGGCACAAGGGATTTGTGTCGAAGGCTAGCTGGGAATTGAACTTGAGGTTAAGTTTACACTTGCAAATGAACCGAGGCACTAAAGCCGAGGTTTCCATGAATTTTGAAGCAGCAAACACAGGTCTGAAAAGCGAGCTAGAATGGCGAGACGGTGAGCATAGTTAGAGTCATGGATTTGAACTTGAAGCATGAATCTCCAATATTTGAATCGCGAGGGGGTATGAGTCGGATACAAGAGTTGGGCCAGGACATATGAGCTATGGGTCACGCTTTTGGGTGCATTTTGCAAGATAAGAAATTGGGTTAGTTGGTTTTTGTGAATGTATGAACTGCAGAGAAGCAAAAGTTGAGCTAAGGGAAGTGTAGAAGCTGCCCGGTGACAAGTGTATCGATGACAAAGGTGCCCGGGAGATGCTTTTCCGACGCTGGATTCCGGCCATATTCCGGCCAGTGCACCAGTTTTCCGGCAACACGTTTTGGGGCGTATTTACTACGTGGGTTCCTCTTGTGTGGGCTTGGTGGATATATTGGGCTTGGACTCTTTGGGATTTGACCCTAATTTTGGAAGAGAAAAAGGCTACAAAAAGAGAAACCTACAACTTGGGATACGTATTCTTCTTGGGAGTTTTGGCAGAAATGGGAGATAGGGTTTGCTTTCATTTAATATTTTCATCTTTCTTTACTTTATTTCCATTATTATTTGATGATTTAACTCCAATATTATGAGTAACTAAAACTCTCTTTGATTAAGGGTGATTTGAAGCCAGAAATATGAATCTATATTTGATATGAAAAAAACTTGTTCTTCCGTTCATTAATGTTATTGATTGATTTCTACCATGCTAATATTACATGGATTATTTGTTAAGGGTTTAAGTTGAAATTGAATCATTAATTCTTAATCTATTTTGCTAGTTTAGATTTTCTTCGATCAGCAATTGTCTAGAGAAAATAAACGCAGTAGCAATATATAGGTATTGATGATGGGACTTTGTTAAGTACCTATATGTGAAATCAACACTAGTAGGTGATTCATGCTTTTGAGTTCATCACTAGGAGCAACCTTATGTCACAGAACTTAGAGCACTTGTTTAAGTCAAACCTAGTAAGCGTACACTCTAGGAAACTTGGCAAGTAGAACAGGTCCAGCTGCTTCCGTATCCGGTGAGCCAGGAGATACAACGGAATAGTTGAGTGGTACTAATTATTCTAGGGTTAGTAAGTAACATGATAATGTGAAGAATATAGCTATCTACCAATTTGGTTTGTATTGAGGGTTCAAGAATGAACCTTTAATCAATTACATCTCATATTTGAATACATTTTACAATTTTCAATTTTACAACAAAATCATCTTTGCTAAGAGTATTTTGCATAACAACTTTAGAACTTCATACACTCCTTGGGGCATCCTTTTACATTATACTACTTTGCTAGTTAAAGAAAAGTAGAGAAATTTATTTTACAGATTGGACACCTCGTCAGAGAGTGGTAACAAGCCGCCAGTGGAGGCAAGTGGGCAAGTTTAGTTGTTATTTTTATTCTTAGTTGTTACTTTGCTTTTATTTTCAATTTCTATTTACTTATTCAACCTCTTAGAATCGATTTTCGTGTACTATTTCTTGGTGAATGCGTGGAGAGGGTAGACCAAGTCCAATTGGTATACGTCTTCGTTCAGCACTTTAATAAGGATTTCATTCGAAAGGAAATAACACCCCACTTCCTCAAAGTTCTACACCAAGTGAATTTTCTGACTTCGGACGAAGGAAGACAACACAATGGGAGGTCGACCACCGCTCCCAAGAACACTCAAGGAGCTCCACTTCTACAAACCTAGATCGTGACCTACATATTCGCAAATCTGAATGGAACCATTGAGTTGAACCAATTGACAACTTGCTGCCCAAATTCAGAGGTTTAGCGGGAGAAGATCCTAATCGCCACTTGCAACAATTCCGTCATGTACAGACTAGTATGGGCGAAACAGCGCAGATGCGGATGGCTATGACAGCCTTTTCCTTTCTTTAGATATGCAGAAGTGGTTCTTTTGCTTACCCGCTGAAGCATAACCCACATGGAATGGGATGAAGAAATTGTTCCTTGAGAAGTATTTTCCAAAGATCAAAAAGCAGCATTTGTGATTCATAAAGGAGATGTGGTATTAGCAAGTATGGAGAGACTGCTCATGAGTATTGGGAGCCCTACAAGAAGCTTTTAGCTAGCTGCCCACACCACCAAATCAGCGATCAACTTAGCGATTCAATATTTCTACGAGGATTACTTTCTAATGATAGAAATTTGATCGATGCCGCAAGTGGTGGTGCACTTACCAACAAGACCATTCGCAGGCTACAAGTTTGTTGGAGAATATATTTCCGAACACTCAACAATTCTACACTCGAGATGAATCAAGAAGAAGGAAGGTGAATGAAGTTGGCAATTCTTCACACATGGAACAAAGGATGGGCAACATGGAGAGAATGATGACTCAAATAGCTGCTGGTACATCATACCATCATCATATCTTGAAGATGTTGGAGCAAGTGCTATGTACCAAAATCAAGAAAGGCCGAGGTACGATCGTACTCAACATACAATCCAAGGTTGGCGTGATCATCCTAATTTCCAGCACGCCAACAAGCAACTCTTTGCAAATCCTACTTTCAATCAACAAAGGAGGATATCAATTCGCAAAAAGAGAAGACCACAAGAAACTCAAGGCAGAGTATAGATGACAAGTTGAATCTCATTCTCAACACAATGGTGCAAGATAAGCAAAAGACAGCAATGGATATGAAGGACATCCAGAACACAAATGGGTCAATTAGCTAATGCGTGGAGCAAATTGGGAAGCACAAGCGGAGGAAAACTTCCCTTCGCAATCAATAAAATCACAAGGAGAATGCCAATGCCATGAGTTATAAGTGGGAAGCAAGTAGAGAACCTGAAACATCACCTGGGTGTCCCATGAACTTTGATTTGGAGAAAGAAGAGGGGTGAAAGCAGTCCCTAAAAAGGCTAACTAGGTAACAAATTCCTAACTCTAAACTCATGTTTCTACTTATGTTGCCTTTTCCGCCTTTTGAGTTTGTGCTCAAAGTCAACAAGGAGACATTGTACCAAGAGCTTTTGGAAATCTTTAAGAAAGATTGAAGTGAACATTCCACTCATTGAGGCGATAAGGCAAGTTCCACGTTGGGCAAAGTTCTTGAAGGAATTGTGCACTAACAGCCACCAAATGAGCGTAACTTGAGGTAAGGAGTGTGGGGGAGAATCTTGACATATCTTCAAAAAAACTCCTAAGTTGAAAGACCCGGTAGTTTCACCATACCATGTACTATTGGTAAAATCGAGTTTTGAACGTGCTATGTTAGATTTAGAGCATCCATTAAAGTTATGCCTCCGTTTATGAATCATTGAATCTTGGACCTCTTAAGAATACCTGGTGTTGTTATACAACTTGTCGATAGGTGCAATTCTACCCGAAAGGGGTTATTGAAGATGTTTTGGTGCAAAGTTAATCCAACTCATATTTCGGTTCCAAAATTTCTATGTTCTTGACATGATGGATGAAGATTCACCATCGTCTGCTCCCCTTCTTGTTGGGTGAGTAGTTCATGGCTTAGCTAGAACAAAAATAGATGTTTTTAAAGGCGCCTAACTATGGAATTTGATGACGAAGTCATAAGTTTCAATATCTTTGAGGCTATGAGATATCCTAGTGATGTGCATTCCTGTTTTTCAATTGATATTATTGATTCTCTAGCTCAATGATTTTTGAATTGAATGGTGAAGATGCTTTAGAAAACACCATAGTGGAAGGTTTAGGGTTATGGAAAATACAAAGACATTGAAAGTGAATTGTCTATTTGTGATGAGCTTAAAGAGGGCTGTTTTATCTCTTAACTCATTACAAGAAGTTCACCAAAGTATAATGTGTCTTATGTTCTTTGCCGCTTACTAATGAGAAACTTTTACCGCTTGGGTTGTAGGGCACCTATTCTGAGTTGAAACCTCTTAGGATCACCTTAAATACGTGTATTTAGGTGACAAGGAAGTTACCTATGATCATTGCCAACAACCTTACCAAGGTGCAAGAGAGAAGCTTGTTCGAGTGCTAGAGAGTACAAGTCTAATTGATGGACCATTGCAGATATCAAAGGGAATCGAGTCCTTCCATGTATGCACCGAATACTTCTTGAGGAGGGGGCAAAACCAACAAGAGAAGCTCAACGCCGCCAACCCTCCAATGACGGAAGTAGTCAAGAAGGAAATCACGAAGTTGTTGGATGTCGGGGTTATCTATCCCATATCCGTGTGCAAATGGGTGAGCCGGTTCAAGTCATTCCAAAGAAGTCAGGAATACGGTGTGGTGAAAAACGAAGAATAATGACTTGGTTCCAACTAGAATCCAGGCCAATGGGTTGGAGAGTGTCGTTGACTCACAGAAAGCTCAACTCTGCCACACAAAAGGACCATTTTCTTACCATTCGTTGATCAAATGCTTGGAAAGATTGGCTGGACATTCTTATTATTGCTTTCTTGTGGTTTTTGGGTTATAACTTGATTGAGTAAGCTCGGAAGATCAAGAAAAGGCAGCGTTTACTTGCCCTTTGGCACTTTTGCGTGCTAGGCATGCCGTTTAGCTTGTGCAATGCTCCACCACTTTCAACGTTGTATGGTAAGTATATTTTAGGATTATGTGGAAAGCATCATAGAAGTGTTTATGGATGATTTTAGCGTGTATGGTGATTCTTTTGACAAGTGCTTAGATAACCTTACACTTATTCTTAAACGATGCGTAGAAACTAATCTTGTAATTGGAAAAAGTGTCACTTTATGGTGAATCATGGGATTGTCTGGGGTCATGTTGTATCCTCTGAGGTTAGAAGTTGACAAGGCTAAGATAGATTTGATTCGGAACTTACAATACCACAAATGTGAGGAGGTTCGCTCTCTTTCTTGGTCGTACAGGTTTTATAGGAAATTCATCGAGGATTTCTCCCAGTGCAATACCACTGTGTAGACTCTTGCAAAAAAGATGTGGCCTTTGATTGTGACAAAGGAATCAGGAAGCTTACTGACACCTTGAAAGAGTTGTTGACTACGCACCAATCATCAGGCTCTAGGGGTTAGGAGCAAGCCATTTGAGTTGATGTCGATCCCAAGTGATTATCTTTTAGTTGGGCCCAGGTGTTGGAGACGGCCAGATGGCAAGTTCCATATGCTATTTATTATGTACAGAACTCTCAACGAACACAAATCAACTATCCCTCAGCTTGAAAAGCAGGCTTTTGGCCATAGTGTTTGCACTAGAAGTTCGATCTTATTTGGTGGGTACAAGGTGGTGGTTTTCTTTGGCCATGCAGCCAGTCTTGCTAACAAGAAGGATGCTAAACCAAGGCTCATAAGGTGGATTCATGGCGAAGTTCAACATGCAAATCAAGGACAAGAAGAAGTAGTGAGAATCTTTGTAGCGGATCTCTAGCGAGATTGGTTGTGTAGAAGCGATTCCTTTGCATGATAACTAGGATGAGCAACTCTTTGCCGGTTGGTGGCACAACTCCTTGGTACGCTGATATTGTTAACTTCTTGGTGACGGGACAGTACCTAGTTCCATGTCTACATTTCAAAAACACAAGCTTAAGAAGATTGCTAAGCAATATATATGGGATGAACCTTATTTGTGGAAGCATTGCTCGATCAAATGATCCATGGTGCGTACTTAGTCCAAGTTCCAATCAGTTAAAGATTTTGTCCTTGTGCTTGTGGTGGCCATTTCGAACCCAAGAGGGAATGACCCTCAAGTTCCCGAAGAAGTGGTTTTTATTGGCCTACATTGTTTAAGGATGCATATCTATGTTGTAAGGCTTGTGATAGGTGTCAAGGCAGTTTGACCTTGGTCTTTAGGAAACCAAATGCCGCAAACACCAATTCTTGTTGAGATTTTTGATGTTTGGGAGTCAGTTTTTATGGGGCCTTTTGTGAATTCCAATAGGAAATTTTTTACTTCTTCTTGTAGATTATGTTTCTAAGTGGGTAGGCTAAAGCCACCCCTACCAGTAATTCTCATATTGTTTGTGAGTTTGTGAAGGAACATATCTTTTGGAGGTTTGGAACACCTCGAGTGGTGATTAGTGATGGAGGTTAGCACTTGAGAGATCCTTTCCATCTTCTAAAGAAGTATAACATTTCTCATAAGTTGGCTGAGTACCATCCACAAGCAGAGTGGACAAGAAATTTCCAATAGGGAGATTAAGTCCATCTTAGAAGCGGTGAATGTTACGAGGAAAGATTGGAGTTATAGACTCGTGACGCTTTTGTGGCGTATAGAATGACTACAAGACACCCATCGGTATGTCTCCTTTTAGGCTTGTCTATGGCAAAACCTTGCCATCTTCGGGGTGGAACTTGAGCACAACCCTGTAAGCTATCAAGGTATGTAATATGGAATTAGATGCGGCCCCGGTGAACATAGGAAACTTCAGCTCGATGAGTTAGAAAGAGATACGAAATAATGATGCATATGAAAGTTCACGCATTTATAAAGAAAAGACCAAGGCTTTCCATGATAAAATGATTTCGAGAAAGAGTTTTGAAATAGAGGTGAGAAAAGTACTTTTATTCCATTCTCGTCTTAAATTGTTTTAGGGTAAACTTAGGTCCAGGATGGGTTGGACCATTTGTTGTTACTAATGTGTTTTACTTGTGGTGCGAGTTGAGATAACTAGTCCCAAAACCGGGAGGCTGATTTCCAAGGTTAATAGCCGTGCTTGAAACCATACATGAAAGCGATTTGACGGAGGAAATCGGATATGATCATTGAGTGACCCACTCCCTGCTGGAGGTAATTGGTGGTGAGAACCGTCGGGCTGACGTTAAACCAGCGCTAAGTGGGAGGCAACCCAGAGTTTTGTATCTTTACCTTTATCTCTTTATTTTCAGCATTTTATCTTTTATTTTCTTTGTTTTGCATTTCGTTCTTGAATTTCCCACCTTGAACTTTCTTTGGGCCAATTCAAATTTACATTTGAGGACAATGTAAAAAGTTTAAGTGTGGGGAGGCATTTATATGTTTGTATAGTTTGTTTTAGTAGTTTTATAATCAAAAAAAAAAAAAAAAAAAAAAAAAAGAAAAAAACCAAAAAAAAATTTGTGCTTTTTGAACTATAAGAAATCTAGAAACTTGTGCCTTTAGGATGACACCATTAGTGGATGGAATCATTTTGATTGGGGAGTTGAGGGAACGTTAATTAACAGGCAGAACATAGCTCGGGAATCACAAATAACATGATAGTCGTTACCACATCTCGGAATATCACCATATCACATTCTTTTTGTATTTTTCCATATTTATCTGTTGTTCTCTAAGTGCTGGTAGGTCACTAAACGTAGCGTGTTATTCTTGCTAGGATGAAATAGAGTGATTGAGTTCTTTGAAAAAAAAAAAAAAGAAAAAGAAGAGAGCCAGGCCAATTAGACCAAGACGGAATAAAAAGACACTTGGGAATAGCATATGTGTGGCTTTGTGGTCCTGTCCTCAAATCGCCTAAACAGCGTGGAATCGGGATCGAGCAACTATCACGTTAACGCGACTACAAGAAGCATGCGCTTGGATCCGGGTTCCCCAATCATGCGAAGTAAAAAAAAAAAAAAAAAAAAAGAAAAAAGAAAAAGAAAGTATTATATTTGGTGAATAAAGTCACTCCTGGTTCCCTTGTATACGGTGGTTGATGTGAAAACAAGTTTGTTGACCATGGTTCCCGCCTTATATGCAGGTGTGTTAACAGCTGGGAGTGACGATGGCTTCAATCGATAGGATGCATGGGATTAGTCTTAGTAGTAAACCTTGGACGAGATATAGAAACATAGAACACTTTGTGAACATTAGCAGCATCTACACTATTCCATCTTCTTAATCTTTTCATTAGTGATTGTGGTTTGTTAGTTTAAGTGTTATTGGCTTGTTCGACTATCTAATTAAGAAACTTTATTTACTTATATAGGCCCGAATTTGTGCAAGGTACCTCCTCCACAGTCATTTTGGATTAAATTCATTGATTTATCGCGAATAAACGAGGAGTTGGAAATATAGGTTTGTAGGTGAGACCTCTTGTAAACCTTCACGAGACTAAGAAAAACTCGTCCACTAGGGACACCTAGGGGGTTCAAAGGCTTGTTACTTATGGTAAAATTAGTTGCCTCGACGAGGGAAGCGGGTTGTATGCCAATGCTTTAAAATTATTTTGTTTGATTTGCTGGGACTAGCAAAGTCTAAGTGTGGGGAATTTGATGGAGTATCAAAACACCTATGTATTTATCTATTGTTTATGCTTTTCTGCTAGTTTTCTTGTAAATTATGTATCTTATGTTTGCTTTTGAATCTTTAGGTACTTTGGAGTCATTTGGAACAAAAGGAGAAAGCAGTGCAAAAGTCTCATCTGTGCAACTTCTCTTCCAGGCTTGATTATTTTTCAGCTGCTATTTGCTTTTATTTCTTAGTATAATAAGAAAGGTGTGTCGGCTTTAGTGATGCGATTTTTATACGAAAGAAAACACGGCTTGCCTTAGTGATGAATAAGAAATTGAAGAGATAAAGTGGGTTTGAGGAAGTGAAGGCATTTGTTGTTGGGCGGAGGAACTCGAAAGAGAAGGGAAAGTTTTCAATTGGGACCGTCAAAGGCGAAAGCATTAAACTAGGAACAGAAGAAAGCAATCATTTCAATGTCGAGCACTATTAGAGAAGTCGATTAGGAGCAAGGAGTTGTCATTCTTTAGCGCTCTTATCAACTACTTAGGGTGCCTAGAGTTATACGGGTACCCCCTTAGCCAGATTCACACAGGTGGATTTATGTAGCACTTCATTTACCACACAACCCAAGAATTCAAAGAGGTTATCTTTTATGTCATTTTACCTTTTGAATGTTAGAGAAAGGAGGGTTTGTGTTATTGTGCCTGAAAATTGATGAAGATTGAGAAATAATTTGAAATTTAAGAAATGAACGATTAAGGTTGTCAGATATTCAGTTAAGCGAATTAAAAATACGAGAAGAAATCGAAGTTATGATCATTGAATTTATGTGATAAGAATGAGGAAATGGGTTCTTGAATCAAGTAGCTCAAGTCATGATGAAAAAGAACGATGAACCCATTCTTTCAATTGAATATTTTAGAGTCTCTGAATGATTTAGAAGTATGGGTTTAAGGCGTTGGGTTAGCATATGGACAGCGTTCAACCAAAAATCATCAAGGAAAGATGAGGAGGCATGAATTCAAGTGAATGAGCGAGATTGAATGAATACTAAAGCGCTATAGACTCTTAAATGAATTTGTGTTTGTGTTGAATGTGCAAATTCTTGTAGTGGAAGAAGTGTGTGTAATCTCCAAGATGCAACCAAGATTACCCCATCAGCTTGGAGACAGATTTAATATGTTCACTGGAATGCTGAACAGCAACTTCACCGCACTGAGATTCGGTCAATCTAATACGGGGTTCTTGTTAACAAGAAGTTGGGGGGCGTATTTGAAAATTATGCTAGAGAAGAGAATGAAGAATTTTGAGTTACGAGCGCAATTATAAGCCATGGCTCTGTGTATTGGCGTAGGCTAGGACTTGTGTCCAACACCGTTAAAGGTGGTAGCTAATGACCGAGCAAGGACCCACTGATTGGGATTATGGGTGGAGAGTAGTTCTTAGTGATGTATAAATTCGATGAAGTAAGTTCGGGGGGAAACATGAACAGCAAAGATGAAGAGAACTTCTGACAGGTGGTGACGCTGCATGGATACTCGATTAACGAGTTTGGCTATAAGGAGATCGAGTTCGTGGTTGCGTCGATGTGAAGAATGATTGGAAAAAGTGAGGCTTGTTGGTCAAGATCGAAGAGGGAACCCAGTTGCCGATTCGAGATGGAGGTTCTTTGCTGAGTTCTTGTTGGTCGATGAAAGCTTGAAAAAAAGGAATTAGTTGAGACTGGATTTAGTAGCTCGTGCGATGATAATCTTCTTGAACAAGGATTAACGGCAACTTGAGACCGAGAATGAGCAGCAGAGACTTGTGAATTTGAGAAATAGAGATCTGGTGGATTTGGCGAAGAAGGGATGGTCTTGTGATTATCTTGAAGGCATTGAGTTGCAAGAGAGACAGGATCAAGTGCGATTCGAAAGACAAAACGAGGAAGAGCTAGAAAGGTGATCTTATGATTAAATTTGGGTTTGTCTTTCTTTGTGATGAAAGCGGCACTAGTGGTTTGCTGGTGGAGAATAGTCTTGTCAGAGTTGAATTTGTAGTTAAGGGAATGAAACGGGGTTATTTGTATGGTTTAGGCGAGAGTTCGAGTTGAAACTCAGTGGAGAAGTGGAAAGCTTGTCTTGTTTGATTTTTTGTGAGTTGTTTTAAGGGGAAAACGATTGGATTTCGAGGAATGATGCACCCATGTGTGCAGGCACAGGGTCGAGCCGAGTTGCAAGACAAATAACTGTTGGGTTGGTGCAAAATGTACAAGGAACCGGTTCAGAACTTTCAGGATTGGGTTTGATGGCTAGGAAGGGTGGAGTGCAAGAGGGCGATGTGTAATTACGAGGGTGGTCTTGCAGATCGGTGGTGATTTGAGCTATTGTTCGGTGGTAAATGGGCGAATTGGATTGCAATGTTGGTGGTACTCGTGGCACAAGGGATTTAATGGTCAAAGGCTGGGGTCGAAATTGAACTTGAGGTTAAGTTTACACTTGCAAATGAACCGAGGCACTAAATGGTGGTTTCCACAGTTCAAGTCGCAAACACAGTCCGCGAAAAGCGCTGTGAATGGCGAGCTGTGAGCATAATTCAGAATGATTTAACTTCAGATGAATGAGCATGATATGCAATATTTCTGTGAATCGCGAGGGGGTATGAGTGGGATGCAGAGTTGGCTATGGGACATATGAGCTATGGGTCACGCTTTGGGTGCATTTTCAAGAATAAGAATTGGGTTAGTTGGTTTGTGAATGTAAATAACTGAGGGAAACAAAAAGTTGAGCTAAGGGGAAGTGTAGAACTGCTTCGGTGCGATTATTACGATGACAAAGGCGCCGAGATGCTTTAAAACGCTTGGGATTAAAGCATATTAAACGATGCACCGTTTTAAAGCAACACGTTTTGGGCGTATTTACTACGTGGGTTCCTCTTTGTGTGGGCTTGGGCTGGATATGTTAGGCTTGGACTCTTTGGGATTTGACCTAATTTTGGAAGGAGAAAAAGGCTACAAAAGAGAAAACTTCTACAACTTGGGATACGTATTCTTCTTGGAGTTACAGCAGCTAGGGCTAGGGTTTGCTTTCATTTAATATTTTCATCTTCTTTACTTTATTTCCATTATTATTTGATGATGAACTCCATTATGAGTAACTAAAACTCTCTTTGATTAAGAGGCGATTTGAAGCCCGAAATATGAATCTATATTTGATATGAAAAACTTGTTCTCTTGCATTCATTAATGTTATTGATTGATTTCTACCATGCTAATATTGTCTGTGGATTATTTTGTTAAGGGTTTAAGTTCTAAATTGAATCATTAATTCTTAATCTATTTGCTAGTTTAGGATTTTCTTCAACTAGTAATTGTCTAGAGAAAATAAACGCAAATAGCGATATATAGGTATTGATGATGGGACTTTGTTAAGTACCTATATGTGTAAATCCACCAGTAGGTGATTCATGCTTTTGAGTTCATACTCAGGAGCAACCTTATCTCAGGTAACTTAGAGCACTTGTTTAAGCTAAACCTAGTGTTTACCTCTAGAAACTTGGCAAGTAGGAAAGGTAGTTTAGCCGCTTCAGATTCCAGGTGAGCTAGGAAGATAATAAACGGAATAGTTTGCGTACTAATTATTCTGGGTTGTTAGTAACATGATAATGTGAAGAATATAGCTATCTACCACAATTTGGTTTGTATTAGTGGTCTAGAATGAACCTTTAATCAATTACATCTCTATTTGAATACATTTTACAATTTTCAATTTCTACAACAAAATCATCTTTGCTAAGAGTATTTGCATAACAACTTGAACTTCATACCTCCCCGGGACGATCTACTTACATTATGCTACTTCTTTAGTTAAAGAGAAGTAGAAAATTTATTTTTGCGTAGATTGACACCTCGTAGGAATCCAACAAAAGGCAAACCCTAATGCGGGGGAGATACAGAATGGCAAGTTTAGGGTGTCATTCGGCAGCTGAGGAAAGGGGGGAAAGATGAAAACAATAGAGCTACAATGGAGGGATTGTGTAACGGGATTGATCAAGAAATCCAGAATTCTACGGAAAAAAACCCCAAATCGCCAAATCACCTCTCACGAGAACGGCCCTCCTTTTTTTATGAGACAGAAAAATAAAACAAATACAAAATGAAAACAAAACAAAACAAAACAATAAAACTAGTAATGAACCTAAAGAAATTTTTCTCTTGTCTTTTTTCTTTTTTTTTTCAATTTTTTTTTTCAATTTTTTGAGACAAAGAGAAAATAAAATACAAATAAGATAAAATAAAAATGTAATACAAAGGCCATGGTGTAAGTACTTTTTAAGCTTTGATTCTTCTGGCAACTTGTATGTCTTGATATCATAAACTTCTGAACTCCCATCTTGATAATCTTCGCTCTTGTACAACGTTCTTGACTTGTAAAAATTTTGTTCCTTGTCTTGTTGCTTTACTTGAATATGAAATCTACTCATTTTCGTACATTGCTTGTAAACCTTGAACGTCTTTCAACTTTCCTTCGAATTTGTGATGCTATCTCTTGTTGATGATGATGGTGTTTTGTGGACTGTTGGTGTAGAGAGATAAAGTGGATCTGCGACTTCTTGCGAACAAGATTACAAGTGGTATGGAAACAAGAATTCGATGTCACCATCATGATTAATAAAATAGCACTCAAGAGATCAAAATAGTGATTCTATTGGTGGGAGGTTGGGTAGCTACCATTCTACCCCAAGTTTACGTACGAATGGCTACACTTTAAAAGCACAAATTCTAGACAAATAAAGAATCAAGGCCTGGTGCCTCTCATGATGTAACATGGTAGTCTCCACTATAGGGGACCACTACTCTAATCTTTTGGTCGATCTGCACCTTATTTGCCAGCAGCAAGGTTAATCCAACTTTAACTCTCATACAAGTAAAACCCGATCACGTTTCGTCATCTCTAAGTTCAGTCCCACTTTCTTATGATAATCTTCGATGTAATCTTAGCGACATGTATACTATATGACTCTAAACTAACTTACAAGTCGGAGTTTTTTATTCACTATTTTACCACAGTGGTTGAAAATTTATGAAAAATTTATAATGCAAATGTTAATCACTCCCCACACACTTAAACTTTTTACATTGTCCTCGATGTAAATCAATAAATCCAAAGAAAGTCAAGGTGGGAAATCTTAACTGAAAAAGTGACAAAAAAAAAATCAGAAAAAGTAAAAACGACCGACAAGAAAAAAAATAAAAGATAAGAGATACAAAACCTATGGGTTGCCTCCCGTTTAGCGCTTGGTTTAAAGTCAAGTTCTCGACTATCTCCTTGTTTTCTATGACTCCTCCAGAGGGAGTACTTCCACAAGATTAACTCCTTCCACGACATCCCAAGAGAAGTTCTCATAATATGGTTTCAAGAGTTCCCATTTACTTTAAGTTCATTTCACGTAGCTAAACCTCGAATTTCCACCGCACCATGAGAAAACATATTAGTCATAATAAAAGGTCCAATCAACGTGACCTTAATTTACAGGAAATATTGGATGAATTAAACAAAAGTACTACTGCCCAATGACAAAATTGTTTCTTTGTAATCATACTATCATGAAATGCTTTTGTCTTTTCATATAAATCCGTGAGCTTTCAAATGCATCATTGCGAATCTCCTCAAATTTCTTGAAGTCGCAACTTCCTCGCTTTCCAAAGACCATCAACTCCATATTGCCTACATTTAATAGCCCAAAACGCCTCTTATGCTCGATTTCAACTGGTGCGTGACAAGGTTTACCGTAAAACAAGCCTAAAGGAGACATCCCAATAGGTGTCTTGCATGCGGTTTTATACGCCCACAAAGCATCAGTCGCATACTCTCAATCTTTCCTTGTTGGATTCTTTTAGTCTTTTCTAGAATGGATTTTTACCTCTCGGTTTAGCGACCCGCATCCCATTTGTTTGTGGATGGTAAGGTGTTGCAATCTTATCGACACATTGTACTTCCTTAACAAGCTTAGCAAAAACCCGTTTTGAAGTGTGAACCTCCATCGCTAATTATAACCCTTGAATTCCAAACCTTGCAAATATATTACGCTTGCACAAAATCAAACAACTTTAGAATCATTATTTGGGGTGGCCTTAGCTCTCCACCCATTTCGATAACATAATCCATCAATCAAGATATAATAATTCCACTAGAGTTGACAAAAGGGCCCCATAAAATCAATTCCCCATACATCAAAAACCTCGACAAATTGAATAATAGTTTGTGGCATTTGATTTAGAGCACCTAGATGCATGTTCTTTGCTTTATCACATGTGGTACAAAATGCATGTGCATCCTTAAACAAAGTTGGCCAAAGAAACCACATTCTAGTACTTTGAGAGCGGTTCTCTTGCTCCCAAAGTGTCTCCTAGCTTAACAGTGGAAAAAAGACAAGATAAATTAAATTCATTCTGGAACACACCTTCGTATTACTTGGTCCTCTGATGTTTCCATAAGTATGGATCATCCCATATGTATTGGTTTCCTAACTTCTTAAGTTTGTCCCTCTCAAAGCACAAGACAAGTTCTTTGGGATTTGTTTAGAAACAAGTAATTAACAATATCATCGTGCATGGTTCTCCAAAGGCAATTGAGAATAGTTGCTCATAGGAAACTTTCTGCGTAATGGGATAGTCTCCTTGTCCACAGCAAGACGGCTCAAGTGATCCCAACGGTGTTCTCAGTTTCCTTTCTTGTCTTTTATCTCAATATCAAACTCTTAAGAGTAAAATCCATCGTATTTAGTCTCTGGTTTCAGCCACTTTCTTTGTAAAGCTACTTAAGTACTTCGCATGATCGGTAAAGACAACAAATTTTGTACCAATTAGATAAGAGCGAAACTTTCACAAAGCGAAAACAATGTCTAACAACTCTTTTAGGTGGTTGTGTAGTTTTGTTAGGCCTCATTTAACGTTCTAGAAGAATAATAAATGGCAAGAGGTATCTTCCCCACATCACGCTAAAGCACTGACCAACCGCATAGTCACTTGCATCACACATAAGCTCAAAAGGCTTGCTCATTAAAATTGATTTAATGATAGGGCGATATAAAAAGTTCTTTCAAACGATTGAATGCCATACACACTTTCATCAAAGTTAAAAACACATCTTTTTGCAATAAGTTACAAAGCGGTGATGCTATCTTGGAAAAATCCTTGATGAATCTCGATAAAAACCTGACCAAAGAAAAGAAAATGTCTCCTCACGTAGTGGGAGGGTTAAAGCACGCAATAAGGCTTATCTTAGATTTATCGACTTCCCAAGCCTTGAAGATATTATATAGCCTAAAACTATGCCATGAGTTACCATGAAATGGCACTTCTCTGATCAGACAAGGTTTGTTTGAACACGTCGTTCAAGGGATTAGAGACAAGTTGTTCTAAGCAAAGGTCAAATGAATCACCAAAGACACTAAAATCGTCCATGAACACTTGATTATGTTTTCAACATATTCTCGAGAAAGATACTTAACCATACACCTTTGGAAGGTGGGTTGGAGCATTACACAAGCCAAAAGGCATCCTTCTATAGCAAAATCTTAAAGGACAAGGGAAAGTGGTTTTATCTTGATCCTCAAGCGCTCTCAATCAGTTGTAACTTGAATAGCCATCGAGGAAACAATAGTAAGAGTGTCAGCTAAACATTCAAGCATTTGGTCGATAAATGGTAAAGGAAGGTGATCTTTTCTAGTAGTGGGCATTCAATTTTCTATAATCAATACAAACCCTCCAATTGGGTTTGCATAAGAGTTGGGATTAAGTTCGTTCTTATCATTTTCCACCAATGCTTTGATTTCTTTTGATAGAGGTGTAGAATACATCTATTTACTATCTATTGTTTATGCTTTCTTTCTTTATTTTCTTGTAAATTATGTATTTTACGCTTTTTTGAGTCTTGCATAGCTACTTTGAGTCGCACGGAGGAAAAGAAGAAATTACTCTATTTGAGTAAAAAGGGCAAAATTGTCATTTCGTGGGCGAACACTATCCTGAGCCCCAAAGTTAAGGGGCAACTCCCTTTTGGAGAAATACTAAAGCCCACCGACAAATGTTTGAGGGGCCGCAGGATGGTTAGCCACCAGCCAGTAACCGAGATAATGAATAACCAACCCCACTTTTAACCTAAAATCGGGGAACTCATTTTCAATCATTTGCACTGAAATGAAAGTAAAAACGGAGAGAAAGGGAGGTGGCGCGGCCATGGAGAATCAGGATCATGAAGGAAGAAATTGGTTGTTGCCATTAATGGAAGAGAAGCGACAAGACTTGTTCTTTGGGAAGACCGAGATCTAGAAATTAGGGTTCGAATGGGTTTGGCAGGGGGTTCGAAGGAACTCACGATAGCAAAGGGAAAACAGCATGTGAAATCGAGAAGATGGGTTCTATTAGTCGATTGAAGAAATTGGTAGAGTTTGAAAGCGGGTTTGATTCAATTTGACTCGGGTAATGAAACGAGATCGTAAATCCCGATGAGGATTGGTGGAAGCTCGGCAAATGAGATGATGGATTGAAGGGCTTAGAGACGGGTTTCGATCTAAAGGCTATTCGTTGGTCCGGAAGGTGATATGGAAGAATACGTAGAAGAAGTTGCAGTGATGGTGAGAATGGGTTGAGAAATGGAGAGATGGGTTAATGAGGAAATTGATTAAAATGGTTTTGGATCTCTTTTGTGATAAACGATGAAGAACAAAGATGGGGTTGAGCTTGAATTGTTAAGGGCTCGACTTGTTTTATGGGATTGTGGATAGATTTGAGGAGAAGAATCATAAAGAAAACCCTTGATCTCATGTTGGTTTTGTTAAATAAGAAAAATGAGTATTGAAGCGTGTTGATTTTGGCGCTGGAAGAGGCGAATTGGCAGTTTGAGATGGGTTTCGATTGACATGGAAGAAAGGTGATTCGGTGTATGTGATTCCCGGAGAAGAAGTATGAGAGGAGTTACAACAGAGTTGAGACAAAAGCTACAGTGCGGCGGGGGCCAAAATGGTGATGCTTGAGTGTTTCAGTGGGGAAAAGCATGGATGGATTGCGAGGCGATAATGGGTTTGATGGTGAAGCTTCATGGCCTGGGTTTTAGATTCTTGACAGCAGCTAGGGCTCAATAAAAGGTCGACAGGAAGCTAGAGGTGATGGCCTTGTTGCGGTATGAGTTGTTACTGCTGAACAGAGAGTGAAGATGGTTCTGTGTATAAGTTGAGCTCTGGTACAATTTGCTCAATAGATGAATGTGTTAGGTTTCTTAGCAGGTTTGGAGCAAAAGATCGGCCTGGAAATTGGCCTGAGAAAACCCTGAAATAAACAGAACTCTGCCCAAATTTCTCTTACAAGAGTCAACCGGCGATCGGTTTATCCAGTGATCCGGTCGATCCAACTCAAACAGTAAGACTATTGACTAACTAAGCGGTGACTCGGCTGCGACTCGATCATTTGACTCATTCCTTTCCTTGTAGTGATTTGTGGTTTGACCCTGACCGTTAGTCCTAACGGAGGAGGAGCGGAATATTAAAACAGCATATTCCCTCGACGATCGAATTTTGGTGGTGGTACAGCGCTGGTCCGGCGGATTAGGAGCATAATACCGATTTCCGTGAGCCAAAAAATTCCAGAATTTTCTATGGATTTCTCTCATGGGTGTGAAGACTTGGGCTAGAATTGGATGGAGAATTGGACTCAAATTTGAAAGAGAAGATGGAAGAAAAGAAAGACTTGAAATTGAATGAATTGCTAAAGGAAAAGGATTCTATTCCTTGGAAGATTTGGAGAATATTGAAGCCTATAACAGAGAAGTTTTCTACATCTCTACACACACAACACTTGTGTTTTTGTTTTCAAAAATTCTTCTTCTTAATTATTTGTGTGAACTTAAAAATTCTCTTTAATTATTATTATTTGTGTGAATTTCAAAAACATGAGTAGCTAATTTTATTATTGATTGAGGATGAATTCCTAGTTCTTAATTTATGTTTTGAGTTTTTGTTTTCAATTATCTTGAAGTTTTTCACATGATTATCGTTTGTTTTTACTATAATAGGAATGATCTTAAAGACATTCATGATTGATTGATAGATTGTTTAGTGGCCAACTAAATTGATTTGGCGATTTAATCTAAAGCTAGGAAAGTTAGGGGATAAGTAATCGTTTCTTGACTCTTTACATAAGTAGCAAACACGAGACCTTGCGGAGGATTCCGTGGAGCAATTGTGTGTAGAAACAACGCTAGAAAGTGAACCAAGCGAAATAGTTTAACTACTAGTACTAAACCTAAATTCATAGATCTTAATGCCTTCGTGTGGAATTACATCTTGTAAGCGAACCTCGTGGTGGTTCTTTTGAATAGAATGCGATAACTAAGCGGACCTGTTACTCGGTGAAATTAGGGATTTTGGGGCTAGCTAAGGGACCTGCTATCCCTTGGTGATAATCATGGACTAATAACAAGTAGAAGAGAAAACATAACTTGATTCATTGTTTTGTAAATCTAAGAAGAATTCCTTGGGCTTGTCTCTCTTATTGCTTTCAACTTTATCTTTTAATTGCTTTGTTTATTTTCTTTTGCTTTTTACACCCCCCCCTTTTGTGACAATTTTTACAACTAGAATCTCTTGCTCCTCGTGGGAACGAACTTGACTTCCATTATATTATTTTTAATTAGGTGGAAAATCTTGAATTAATTTGTTGTGGTACGACACGCATCACTTTGGTACCACTTGTACCGGGCTTACCCACTTGTTATCGGATATGGGGTATATAACACCCACGTCCAAAAGCTTGAGTATCTCCTTTTTCACAACTTCCATCATGGGAGGGTTCAAACGACATTGTGCTTCCTTTGTAGTCTTTGCTTCATCCTCCAAACGGATCTTGTGCATACAAACGACATGGCTTATACCCTTGATATCGGCAATTTGTCCATCCTATGCCCATCTTGACGTCCTTAGCACCCTTAGAAGTTTTTGCTCATGTAATTCACAAAGCTCATTAGAAACAATCACGGGTAAGTCTTCCTTGTCACCCAAGTACAAGTACTTTAAGTGACTTGGAAGAGGTTTCAATTCCAAATTTGGAGATTTAACAATCGAAGGCACAAGTTTTTCATCACTGCAAAGGTAAAGAAGCATATGAAATATTTTTAAGTCAGATTTTTCAAGAATGAGTCAAGAGAACCAATGGTTTCTTTAATCTCATCACTATATCGCCAAACCATCGTCAATAGGTGTAGTGAGCGGTTTCCAAAGTATCAACACCATTCAACTCAAACATTTGTTACGCCAATGTGTCCATCACATCAATGGAGAAACAAGAGTGGACATCACTAGGATATCTCATCGTCTCGAAAATGTTGAAACGTATTATTTCTCCATCGAATTCCATAGTCGCATTCCTTGTCAACATCAATAATGGTTTTTGCCGTTTTGATGAAGGGACGCTCAAGTAGCAATGGAAGAGAAGAGTCGGGGTGAACCTTCATCCATCTCTAACACGCAAAAGTCATTTGGAAATACAAGTTGATTAACCGGAACAAGAACATCCTCAACAATACCCATTGGGTAGACATTAGAACGATCGGATAATTGCAACACAATTCCCACTCTTTTAAGAGGACCAAGATCGAGTGAGTTATACATAGATGCGGGCATAACATTAACGGATGCACCTAATTCCAACATAGCTTTTGTTAAATGTGGTGTTACCAATTGGATGGAATGTCAAAGCTATCGGGATCCTTGCATTTCGGTGGGAGTTTGTGTTGTAAGATTGGCGAAGCATTCTCCCCCACACTTAGCACTTCATTACCTTTGAGCCTTTGTTTATTGGTACACAAGTCCTTCAACACCTTTGCATACTTCGAAACTTGCTTCATAGCATCTATGAGTGGTATGTTCACATGGATCTTCTTAAGAATGTCTAAAATCTCCTTTTCTAGTTCCGCCTTCTTGGAATTTGCAAATCTGCGGGAAAGGTAAAGGAGGAACATAAGTAGAAACTTAGGAGTTTTAGAGTTAGAAATAGGTACCTCGAAGTTTGGGGAGAATCCTCGTTTTCTCCTCCAAAACAGGTTCCTTTGGTGTTTCCTCCGTGCTGAATCGGTAACTTTCGGGTTGCACAAGTTGTGTACCACTTCTCACCATAATAACATTGACGTCCCCTTTTTGGGTTGATAGGTTAAGAAGGAGTTTCCCACCATTTTGTGCCTTCAATTGATTCAACTCAATAGCCATAGAACCAACTTGATTTTGCAAATCCTTAACTTAGTACTCTCCGCTCTTTGCATAAAATATTTTAAACTCTTCCATATTGGACCCCATATTTTGAGGTTGTTATTGTTGTTGATGATGAAATTGTTGTCTCGGCTAGAATTGTTGTTGTTGAGGTTGAAATCCACTTGGATAGTTGAAGGTAGGTTGTTGTTGCTCCTTGCTTGTTCGCATAGATAAAATTGGGGTGATCTCTCCATCCAGGATTGTAAAGTGTTTGAATATGGATCATACCGTCTTTGTTGATTTGGAAAGACCGCATTAGCTTGCTCATCTTCATACGCTTGAGAGGAACTTGGTATCATCGCCAACAGTAACTTGTTGCATCATTGCTTGTCATGTTACCCATCGTTAATTTAAGTTCCTCGACCTCGCTCACTTCATTTACTTTCCTAAGAAGCACATCCGAACCACGACTCAAGAAGCGTGGGAGTTTGTCGCCATGTTTTTCAATCAACTCTCTAGCTTGTGCCACCGTCTTGCTCACTAGTGCACCACCACATGATATCTAGAAGAATCCTATCACTTGATTGGAGTCCTTCATAGAAGTATTGGATAATCATAGCGTCACCTGAATTGGTGGTGAGGGCAGCTGCCACCAATCTCTTATATTGTTCCCAACATTCATATAAGGATTCTCCCACATTTTGCTTCATCCCACAAATCTCCTTTCGAATTTGAGTAACCTTTGATGCAGGAAAATATCTCTCTAAAAAGAGTTTCTTCCAGCCCATTCCATGTCGTGACACTTAGGAAGGCAAATAGTACAACCAATCCTTAGCACTATCCATCAAAGAGAAACGAAAAACTTTCAACATTGCACCTTCTCGCCTCAATATCCGCTGGAAGCATGGCCATGACAATGGTGTGGAAGTCCATAAGATGCTTGTTTGTGTCTTCATTCACCATGCCATGGAACTTTGGTAATTCTCTAAGCAACGGGCTTGATCTCAAAAGTAGAGTTTGTTTGAATACACCCATATTGTGTATCAAGCCTATGAGAAGCCAAGTCCTAGAGTGAACGATTTGTATCACCCATTGCTTCTTCTTCTTCTTCTTCAAAAGGTGGTTCTTATTCACCAAGAATCTCTTGTTCTAAAACTTCTTCTTCTTCTTTGAAAGTCTCTTCTTCTACTTCCACCTCTTCTTTTGTTGTGTCTTGACTTGGTTGGAGTATTGTGCCTCTTGAGTAGCTATCCCGCACCTTTGGATAATTCCAATCTTTAGAAGCCAGGATTAGTACCCGAAAAACAATTCTCGCAAACAAGTGAGAAACAAGACAAGAAAACAAAAGCAAAGATAAAAGCGAAATTATAAAAGAAACTAAAAACTTAATAACTAGCCGTATGCCTCCTGTGCAATGGCGCTAAGATTTTATCGCAATGTATCCGTCAAAAATAATTTCACTTTCCTAAAGTATATGATAAGAAAAGAGTTCGTTTTCACGAGAGGCAATTGTAGTTATTATGTATTTAATTTCTAAGTAACCGATTGGGGGATTTTGATTTTTATGTAAGCAATAAGTAAATCAAAAGCAAAGTAAATTGGAGAAATAATGTTGATAGAGAAAGGTATTGGTCAAGGAATTCATCTTTAATCTTAAACATGTGCTTGCATACATGATTAGAATTACAATTTAATCTCTTTATCATCAAAATCCTAGAGTATCAAGAGAGCAAGATAATCTATTAATTTCCCAAGTTCATCAACACACATTAGAGTCACAGTATGTGAATTCTTCCTAAAGAATAATCTAACGCCAAGGCTAATTAAGTTCAATTCCTAGGAGCATTAAGTTTAGAAATAGGGTGATCAATGCAATTGTCATACATTACGCATAACAATTAGGACAATGGTCAAACTCTACATATGATTACGAGAGTGTATCACTACAAACCGTAAACATATTACGCTACTTGTATTGTGGTTATCATTTCGATGAAAAACCCTAAAATAGCTATGGACAAGGATGCAAGTTCAATTAATTGGCCACTTAACAAACCAAACATCTAAGTCCTATCACAATACATCAATCATGTGATTATTAAAACAGTAGAGATGTGAGCGATAATCAAGAGTCAAAACTAATACATAACACAACTCAGCTAGTTGCCCCCTAGTCCTTTGGCCGAGCTCTCAATATAGCATATGAAATGACGCTTTTTCCCTTTACGCTCCAAGTAGATGTTTTCTAATTCTTTTTCTCATAATGACTCCAAAGTACCTATAACACTCAAAAGCAAACATAAGACACATAATTCACACGAAAACATAGCTAAGAAAGCATAAACTATAGATATAAATGAAGGTGTTTATGAGACCTATCATCCGAGACTTAGCTATAGTAGACTAGAAATCAAGACTTATAGTTTTGATCACTAACATTGATAAACATGCTTGAGATAGAACGCATGCGAGTTCGAATTCGAGAAGTGCTCTAACATATACCATATCTCCCACTTGGAACTCTTTCTCAATTCTCTTTTTGTCACTATCTGTTTTCATTCTATGTTGAGCTTCTTCTAGCATTCCTTTTATAATTCCATCCAAGGCATGTCTTTGTTGTAAATAATCATCTGCTGCTCCAATACTTGAAGCAGTCACTCCAAATTGTGGTGGAGGGTAACCATACAATGATTCAAATGGAGATAATTTAAGGCTAGTATGGAAACTAGTATTGAACCACCATTCAGCTAGTGGTAACCAAGTTACCCATTTGCTTGGCTTGAAACTAGTCATGCACCTTAAGTATGTTTCAAGGCAAGCATTTACCCTCTCTGTCATTCCCATCGACCGAGGATGGTATGTTGTACTCAGATGCAAGGAAGTACCCATTCTAGAAAACAGTGATTGCCAGAAATTGCTCAAGAAGACACTATCCCTCACGTGGAAACAATGGTCTTAGGTAATCCATGGAGCTTGATAATAAAGTCTAAAAATACCTTAGCTACCGAGGCATAGTTTAAGGATGGTGAGTGCCAAGAAGTGGACTGTATTTTATGAATCTATCTACCACCATCAGTATCACTTCTACGCCTTCGATTTTGGAAGCATTATGATGAAGTCCATGCTAACATCTTTCCAAGCTTGGTGGAGGTACTTGTAAGTGGTCAAGGATGTTTGGGAGTGAAGTAAAAGTTTTATGTTGTTGGCGGATGTCACACTCTTGCAACATTTGTGGAATACTCGATTAAGTCCCTTCCAATAGAAGTACATCTTAGCCCTCCGGTAGCTAGCTTTAGAGTTCGAATGGCCACCAAATGATTAAGCATGTATGGCAGCCATAATCTTGTTTCAAGTCTCCATAGTCTCCAATATAAAGTCTTATCTTGTATCTGATTATACCTTCTTCATAAGAAAAGTCTCCAACATTTGGTGTAACTAAAAACTTGGGAATGAGTTCTTCTGCATAGCTTCCTTGCACTTCAGTAAGCCATCGGTTGTAAAATGGAGATTACATTGCAGTTAGCATCTTCCGTTAAATGAACTCGGACAAGACATCTCGCAACCCCATTCTCAACGCCCTTTCTATAATTGTAGCTTAGTTAGCCACTTTTGCTGCATCATGGAGTGCACTCTCTAATCTAGGAAGTGTCCAATGCTTTGGTGATCTGTGTAAATGGCAAATTTGGCTCCCAATAGATAAGACATCCATTTAGTCACCGACATAACCACTGCCATTAGCTCCTTCTCATAAGTTGACATAGCTTGGAACCTAGCCTCCATCTCTTTTGAAGACAAAGAATGGGTTTCTTGTCTTGCATTAACACTGTTCCCACCTCTCGAGTCAAAAACATCATTAGCCAACTCAAATAGCTTATTAAAAGTCTGGTAAGGCCAGATCTTGGAGTAGTATTCATGGCTGTCTTGAGTGACTCAAATGCTCATTGAGCCCTCAGTACTCCATTTGAAGTTGTTCTTCTTTAGTAGCTCACAGCTCGTGGGCTTTGCAATGAGCCCATAATGTTGGACAAATTTCGTAGTAGTCTGTTAGCCCTAGAAAGCCCCTTAACTCTTTCAAAGTTTTAGGAACTGTCCATGCCTTCATACATTCAATCTTGGAAGGAGACCGCCTACACCCTCTCTGATATAATATGTCCCACTCAATGGATGATTGCCCAAAAGAACATTTACTCATCTTAGCAAAAACTGTGTTTTTTGAGTAATTTTAGAGTAAGCTCCAAGTCTTTGAATATGAGTCTTCATGTCTGGACTATATATCAAGATATCATCAAAGAAAACAAGGATAAATTTCCTTAAGTAAGGTTTAAAAACATCATTTCATCGTAGCACAGGAAGCTAATTTGGTGCATTGGTCGTACCCAAATGGCATAACCAAAAACTCATAGTGGCCTTGGTGTGTTCTAAGGCTATTTGTGAGTGTGGAGGATACACCTAATTTGGAAGTAACCATCTCTCGGATCTATTTTGGTGAAGACAAAGCTCCTTTAAGTTCATCAAGTAGCTTATCTATCACAAGAATAAGGTATTTGTCTTTAATGGTGAGGTCATTAAGCTTTACATAGTCCACACAAAACCTCCGACTTCCATCCTTCTTCTTAACTAGTAAAATAGGTGATGAAAAATTTTGTGACTAGGTGTAATTATACCAATCAGCTTCATTTCTTGAATTAGTTGCTCAACCACTTCCTTTTGAATGTGAAATTCTTTAGGGCATTTGGTTGGGTGGTGTGGACAATGGTTTGAGGGGTATATGATTAGAGTGTCAATTAACCCGGACCGTGGGTTGGACCTAGCTTGGCTTGTTTCAACCTGGCTTGACTTGGACCGTTGTCTAAACAAGCGGGTTAGGTTGTCATATCTAGCCCTAGTAAAAACAAGCCAAGCTAGGGTCAACCCGCAGTTACCCGCTCAACCCAGTCAATTTCATGTGAGTTACTAGTTTAGGAATTTTAAGTTTCTAATTTTGTAATTTTAGGATGATTTTAGGGTTTTTGTGCTTTAGAAATCAAAGTTCATATATTCCTTAAATGATTTAATACAATCCAAATTTTATTTTTTGATTTAGGGTTACGGAGTAGTGGGTGCTTTCTTAGCATTTTGTAAAGCATTGACCAACATAAATATACAATTATATATAAAATAACAAGCAAAAGTAATCAACAACCACGAAATGGAAGAGTGGTTATAGTTTTCGGGATATGAACGAAGGTGGGATGAGATACGTTTAAGTATTTTATGTTTCATCCATCCCATTTGACAAGCCAACCCGCAACCCGTCGACCAACCTGTCTAGGGCTAGGGTTTGGGTTTTTGGGCTTGTACATGAACAATACTAGGGCTAGGGCTGACCTAACCCGTCCATGGCTTGTCAAGCTAGGGCGGGTTGACCCCTAGCTGCCAGTTGACAGACTCTATATATGATGGTCATGGGCTCTTTTTAGGAGGTAGTGAAAGTTGGTTCCTTGAAAACCGATTGATATTTCTCCAATAATGGTTGTATTGGTGTTGGGGGATTGGATGTAGATTCTTTAGGCAGAAGAGAAAAGATTTGACCCATAATTCTATGCTTATGATTCTTAAAGTACTCGGCACACTCTCCGCTCGACATCATCAAAGAACCCTTGCAATGTCTCGACTCACCCTTGAGCTCAATAGCTTCATGACCTCTTAAGAATGAGAGAGTTAATTTCTTAAAATCAAAGTTTATAGGGCTTACCTCCCTCATACAATCAACTCTCAAGACCATGTCACGACCTCCACAGAGCATGATCCTAACTCAAATTGAAATTCATGGCCCCGCACACTCCAAGAAAAACTGGGCATCTTGCATCACCGATCATTTTGTTCCCCCCGCCACGGCTACTTGAAATGCGATGTTGGTTCTATAGGAGCCACCGAGTCTAGCTATCGAATGGTCAAGAAAGGTATGAGTGCTTCACTATCTACTAATATAGTTATTGGCCTTCTATTACAGTCATGCCTTGTATTTTAATAGTGTTATGTGACACATTACTCGACAAGGCATGGAGAGATATCTCCACTTCTTCCTCGACTTCTTGAAGAATCAACGGAGAACCTGGGTGACTCTTCTCTCAGGTGTGAAGTTCTCTCCATCATCTCCAACTAACATGAACAGCTGTTGTTTCTTGCATTTGTGCCCATAAGAGTACACTTCATCGTAGTTATAACATAGCCCCTTTTCTCGCCGAGCTCTCATACGGTATATGTAGCTTCTTAATGGGTGGTATCTTGGACTAGAATTGTTCCTTGGAGATGGTGAACTTGTCTTAGGTGAGGTCACAAAGCTTACATTTTGGGCATGCGAGGCATAGAGAGGGGTGGTAGCTTAGAAAGGAATTTAGCCTTTCTCATATTCTTTTTGTATGGCCTCTTGCATCCTGTCTAAATACATGGCTTGCTTGAGGCTTCTTAGTGAGAACATTTGAAGCGCAAACCTCAATTCTTCCTTTCAAATCCACTCAAGAAACCGCATGTGAAATACTCTTACATGAGATATTTATTTTAGCTAGCATGAGAGCTTTTAGTTCTTTAAATAACTCTTGGTACTCAATCACCGAGCCTTTTGACTCAACTTATTAAATTCACCAACTACATCATCATGCCCTAGCCTCTTGAAACACAAGTTGATGTCGGATAAACTCTTCCCAAATAATCCCTTCTCTTCCTTCCATAGTCTTAGAACCACACATGACTCTCCCTTCTAAATATAATTATGCTAGTACCTTCGCTTCTTTTCCCATGGTATGCGGTGAAAGTATTTCCTGCACTTTCTAATCCAAGATCTGGTTGTTACCATCGAATCTCGGAAATTCGACTTTGGGTTTGTGAGGATTAGAGAACCGCTTCGAGATCCGTCATTACTACCATCTTGAGGATTTCCATGAGGCCTTGATTTTGAGGAGTATCTAACAACCCATCTCGATTTTCGGTTTCTCTGATTCTTCCTTCCATAGCTTCCATTTCGAGCTAACCGATTTACTTATATTCCATTGAGTCTCATCAAACTTACGGAGTACATCTTCATGGTTTTTCATGAGGAGATTAAACTTCTTATGTAGATCGTTGAAATCCTTTTGATTAACCATTGTCACATGCACTCAGATTGAGTGCTCTGATACCAATTGTAAGGATCTACCTCATAAACGGCACAGAACAACTCTAGGAAGATAAGAACAGTGAAGAAGAGGAGAAGATAAGGGTTTTTCGATTAATAATTTTCAGCCTTACGATCTCAACAGTGAGGAAATATAAACTAAACCCTAATGAGTAGTCGTGCGAGTCACACACATGCATGCACGTAACTAGCTCATGATTAGTAACGACTAATACGTAATTAATTAACTAATAATTACTAATAATTGGCTAACCCTAATGGGTGCCCAAAACAAGTGGTCTTGCCCTTAATACACTCAAAAGATAACGTAGGTCCCGACGAGAAGTTTTTCTAAAATTAGGGCATAACTTAAAAATTTTCAATTCGAGAAAATCGGTTAAGAATTAATGAACAAAAGAGAGTAAATCGATTGAAATTAGGAGCGAGAACATGAAAAATTAAAAAGATTTGGCAAGAAAGAGACCGGATTGAACAAGAGAACGAAGAAGATTTCAAACTTGACTAAGTCGATCGCAAGACTTTTCGCCTCAAAATCACCTTTGACGATATCCACGCTTTTTTTAAAGCATGCCACCTAATCCTTTGGAATAAATCATGAAAGAATAAGTTTAGTGGTTTGATATTTCAAATTCCATTCCAAAGAAATCAAAGATTTTCCTTTGTATTTTAAAGTCCAAAAGGTAGGCTTAAGCCTGTTATAATTTTTCCTCGCAAGCCCAGTTATACGCCCTATAGTGGAGTAAGGGGGATATGTTGCACAGTGTGTTTATGTCCTCAATCATTCAAAAAAGAAAAGAAAGATGATCGTAAGACATGGCGCATCTCTGCTTTTGCACTAAAGGGAACTTAGAACCACCGAAGAAGAGGAAGAAGAAGAGCACAGAGTAGTGAGGAATCAGAAGAATATTAATAATGATTAAAACCAAAAGCAAAATAGGATACCGGTTCCTCTAATGCTAGCCCTTCTTTCTGCATCCTTTGAATACTTAATTGTAAAGGATTCGTGCCCATGGAATCTGCCCTATCAGAACACTATCCCAAATGTTATAATATCGGTCTAGGGTCTCTAACACTACACTTCAAATTTGTTTCTTACGTAGAAATTCACTGCTAATTTGCTAGACCAGGCATTAGATTAAAAAAGAAAAAGCTCAAGTACTTCTATTAATGGGCTCATCACTCACGATTACACTGGAACTAAAATTTAATTATCAACGGACACTTTAAAGTTAACTCTACACGGTTAATCTGGTTTAGACAAATGTTTAGATCCATTCCCTCATCCAAAAGACATTAAAACAAGAATTGGCATGTCCACAGTGGATCTTCTACCAATAACGTTAGCATATACCCGCAAGTTGCACATGCTGGCTACAGATATTTCGAGAATTGCTTTCAAATCCCGACATGTATAGTCAAAATCTAATCAAGATTAAATACAATCCATAGTCACTGAGAGCAACCACAGCGGGCGAGTAAACCTATTTATTTGGTAAAAAAACGAGACGTAGTGGGACGATTATCGACTAAAACCTGCATTATATCCAAATCTCGACTATATTTGGTCAGGGACCAAAGACTAAACCCAAATATAGTCGAAGCGGTCGTAACCACGCCCCCACCACCAAAGTGTATATAATCTACGCTCACACTGGGCGTGCATATGTCTACGTTTCCCACAGGGCGTGCTTTATACCTACACCCCATTCATAGTTTTTTAATTCCATTATATGGGTATGGTTTTATACCTTCGCCCCATATTTATTTATTTTTTTATTTTCATTTTTGGAATCTCCCCAATCTAAAGAACGTATATTCCACGCCCACACCAAGCGAACGTATAAGACGCTCCACCAAATTTAGTCTTCCATCCAGCGTCACACACCAGACTAAACCCAAATTTTGGTCTTTTTTTTCCTCTTTGGTCTTTGGTTATACTCGCACCAGTGCAGTTGCTCTGAGCCCACTATCGCAATCACAAAACCCCAAAACTTATCCATATCCGTTTGCACACACGAGTAAACTTTGTACGACCATGATTCAAAACAAGAGAAAAAGTTAAAACACTTTGATCCAAATCACGACACACGTTATTCTTCCTAAACTCCTATATAACGGGCATCAGAACCTCACTACATTCACTCACTACCTACTACTCACTGCATTTTTGCAATCCCTTCACTTCACTTCGAAAGAAAATGTCGAACCCTAAGGTTTACTTCGACATGACAGTCGGTGGAAAGCCCGGTGGACGCATCGTAATGGAGCTTTTTGCCGATGTTGTTCCTCGTACCGCTGAGAACTTCAGAGCTCTTTGTACCGGAGAAAAAGGGAAGGGGAAATGTGGGAAACCTCTACACTACAAAGGATCTGGTTTCCACAGAGTGATTCCTGAGTTCATGTGCCAAGGAGGTGATTTCACTGCTGGAAATGGTACCGGCGGAGAATCGATCTACGGTGCCAAGTTTGCTGATGAAAACTTCGTGAAGAAACACACTGGAGCTGGGATCTTATCCATGGCTAACTCTGGACCTGGGACCAATGGATCTCAGTTCTTTATCTGTACTGATAAGACTGAATGGCTTGATGGGAAACATGTTGTTTTTGGTCAAGTTGTCGAAGGTATGGATGTTGTTACAGCTATTGAGAAAGTTGGATCTCAGAGTGGTAAGTGTAAGGTTCCTGTTGTTGTTGCTGACTGCGGCCAGATTTGTTAGATCGGGGAAATTCTCACTCAACCGCTATCATTAATTCCCCTAATTAAATCTATGCTCTCTTCTTTTTATGTTTGTCTTTATCTCCCTAATGCTATTGTAATGGAGTTGAAAAATCTAGTTGGGAAGAAGGACTACTACTATTCATCATCTTTTAATAAATCAGGGTTTAAGTACGTAACTGGGTTTTAATTATGAAACTCGTGTGTTTGAGTTACTTGTTTTGATCTTCCGTTCTCCTATATGGGTTACTATATTACATCACAAATGTTTGCAACAATTTTCATGGTGTTTTTTGTTTGTCAATTATGAAATGACCTGAATGTAATTTATCTCGTGTTTCGGGATGTGGCTCAGCCAAGTCCAGCAGACACCTTCTCAATTGGATTAATGGCACTAGAGGAGTAGGAGGAGATTCCAAATCAGGGATCCATCTGTAACTCCAAATCAAGATTTTATGACCATCTCCAATGTTCCAGCAGCTGTACTTTTTAAAAGTGAAGCTCACACCTTATGCTTCTCCAAGACCAAGTAGAGTTGGGATTCTCTTTAGCATTGAAGACTTTACCATCTGAAAAATATTTTGCTTTAAGAGATAAAGAACACACTGAACTGTTATCTGTGCATGTTTCCAAGCAGACTTGGCAAGTAAATCTCTATTGAACAGTTTGAGATCTCTGAAACCCAAACAACCTTGTTCTTTTGGTTTACTGACATTTTTCCAAGAAATAGCTGGCTTACCTTTGTTAGTTTTCTTTTTCCTCCAAATTTTTTGATGAGTTGAGTTCATTTTGTTTATAAAAGCATCTGGCAGCTTGAAGCTAAGCATGTGGTGTACTGGTATAGCATTTGTAACATTCTTAACCATTACAGACCTACCTTCCTCGGAGATATTTATGGAAACCCATCTTGAAAGTCTTGTTTCCATTTTTTCTATGAGATTAGAGAATAGAATCTTCTTATTTCTTCCAACAAAAAATGGTAATTCTAGATATTTTTCCTCACTTATGCAAAACTGTCTAACTTGTAGAATACCACTAATAATTTGACCACAAGAAGGAGTTGTATTCTTACTGAAGTATACAACTAATTTATGAAAATTTATCGATTGGCTTAGGATTTAACAAGCAATTCGAAATCATCTATCACTTGTAGTAAATTATTAGTTTGAGTTAGATTTTACTTGCAAAAATATAAGACAATCATCGCAAACAATAAATGATTAAAACACTCATAATAAACGATGCTAAAGTCAAAGAGAGTTTCTCTAAAATTAAGTGAATTGTGTGGAAAAGGATTAGAAAACCCTGTACCTTTTGAGTTAGGATTTAGCCTTTATTTATAAAAGGTAAAAGTAGGTCTAGCTTTTGGGTTTTCATAGTTATCTTTATAACTTCCCTTACCTGTATAAATCCAAGAAAACAACCAGATTCATGATAAAGTTTGTTATCATAATCCTTATTTATCTTAATTATTATCTTGAATAATAATTTTCCTCCCTTAGACATTATAATTATCTTAAATAATTATAAATCTAAACCATTTCCTTCCTCTTCGTTAGGTTTTGCATTTATCTTAATTATTATTTTAAATAATAATTAAAACCAGATAATTATCCTCTTTTTTAGGATTTCACTAATAATCATAATTATCTTAAATATTAGCTATAACTACCCAAGATAATTAACACATGGCAATTTTATTCTCCTTTGTTAGAATTCAACATAACCATAATTATCTTAGATAATTCCAAAGACCAATATTCATTTTTAAATATCCTAGTCCTCATGACCCTTATCCAAATTAAAATCCTTTTTCCGGAGAGAGGATAATTTATCTTGGTGGGACCGATCCATGGGTTCTAAGAGCCAACCCATGGGTCTTTGAGCTTCCATAATAGCAAAAATGGTTTCCATAATAAACCAAATGAGCTTCAATAATAAGCCATCTGGGTTCCCAAATAAGCCAGTTATGTTTCTATCATAAACGAAATGGCTCTCAATAATAACTTAGCTTCCCAGATAAGCCAGTTGTGTTTCTATAATAAACGAAATGGACTTCAATAATAAGCCAACTGGGCTTCCCAAATAAACGAGTTATGTTTCTAAAATAAACGAAATGGGCTTCAATAATAAGCCAACTGGGCTTCCCAAATAAGCCAGTTATGTTTCTATCATAAACGAAATGAGCTTCAATAATAAGCCAACTAGGCTTCCCAAATAAGCCAATTGTGTTTCTATAATAAACGAAATGGGCTCCCATAATAAGCCACTATCCCTATACCGTTTTAGTATGGTACAAACACCAAGGAAATCAAGCATGTTGGATGAGAAGCTACAAAGTTTATTTATTTTGTAATCCATATGTATTGATAGTTTTGTCACTAAAATTGACAAAAGGGGAGATTGTTAGAGCACTGCTCGGTCGAACTCGCAAGCGTTGCTATCTCAAGCTTTTTTGTCAAGTTTAGGTGATCAAAACTATAAGTCTTGATTTCTAGTCTACTTATAGCTTTGTCTCGGATTATGATATAATGTGTAGTTGAGCTTTAGACTTCACGACGTTCATCGATTGAAGACGAAGATCTACTGAGAAGAGCTTGGAGAAACTTCATCAACAAAAGGTATATAGAGACTAAAACTTATCTATCACTCGGAAGTCTATTATATTCTATCTCCTAATGAGACTAAGTCGTATAGCTATATAGACATTTATATTATACACATTTGATATTTCGAGCCGAGTTTATCTCGCTTTATCTATTTCTCAAGTATGTGTTGTAAGCTTTTTGATTTAGCTACGTTCATCATAATTCTTTACGAGTTTAGTTAGAAACAATCTATTTGTTGGAAACTAAATAATAAGTCAAAATATGATCATGTGAAAATTGACTTGAAACATCTTACATGATTTGTGCGAGACTGTCATTTGATGTCGACTCGGAATGTTTCATATTGATCATTATTTGATCACTTAAAAATTACTTATAAGCTAATAGTTTGTGTGAGAACTGACTATTGTCGTCTTCTAAAGATGTTTCAATGATTGAAATGGGAGTTTAGAACAATTAACCATTGTCCTGGATTCAACACAAGTATGCATACCGAATGTGCAAACTATCGTGGTATGATTCAGGTCCGGAAACCAAGTTTGCATACCAGTATGCGAACGGTTTTAACTGTTAAAGTCCGGTAACCAAGGTTGCATACCAGTATGCGAACAGTTCTACCTGAGTTCATGGTCCGGCGGTGGTATGCATACCCGTTTGCAAACTCTTTGACAAGACCAAAGTCCAGGAACTTAAGTTTGCGTATCCGTTTGCAAACTTAGTGGTTAAAGTTCTAAAATCGGTTAAGTATGATTTCATACTCATGAACAAACATATTTATAAATTAAGGAATGCAATATTTGCAAACCGTGGCTTAATGTTCATGAATTGATTCTTGTATAAGTAATATGAATCAACTGATTTAGCTTCAATTGTGTCTTGTATACTTCCATGAGATATAAACAATTGAACAACTATATGAGTAACACAATTAGATTCATTTGATTATCTTTCATGTTTGATTGATCATCATATTTGATCTAGAAGTGTTAGATGAATGTGGTTAATACAAAAGTGTTCATATGGCTAACTTCGGTTAATGTTATTGAGCCAAATCAATATACACGTTTAGGTACTAATACCTATATCTAAATGAAGGTATATTTCATTTGTGGGTAACAAGCTTAAACCATCTAATGGTGGAGAGATATTGCTTTGGTTTTAAGCAAACTTAGCTTGAATCTTAAATCGGGTTTTCATATAACGGTGAATATTGATTGCTTTGTTAGTAAGATAAGCAAACCCTGATTTAAAATAATATATAAGGGATAACTCTAGCAACTGGAAAACCTAATCCCGATACTTTCCTGTGTCCTAGTTGCGACTAGAGTCGATTCTCCTTTAACCTAGGTTTTTCCAAAACCATTATAGGTTAACGACTCGAAGACTTCATTTGGGATTCGTGAAGCCAGACCCAACTATTTTCTCTGTAGTTGCGTGTTTCCGATCTTACTTGTTCTATCGTATTGAGTACTATCTTCTGTAAAATTTGCTCGTGATTTATCTCCGATAGGTAAGATATAAAAAGTAATCATAAAGCTATTCGTCTCATTCTTTGTGATTTCACAATAACTTCTTCTACTACCATATAGTTAAGTTATTGTAAGGTGATTGATGTTTCTAGGATTTTATTTGGGAATATAAGACCGGATTATCAATTGGTTCATGTTCACTTTGATTTATCAAAAGACGGAACAAAAACTTCGTAGGTACTTGTGTGGGAGATAGATTTATCTATCGAATAGACTTTTTCTCGTGGGAGATGATTTGTTTATGAGTCTTCGAATTTGGGTCATAGCAACTCTTAGTTGTGGGTGAGATCAGCCAAGGGAATCGAGTGCGTAGAGTCCTGCTGGTATTCAGTGGCGTAAGGAACGCGACTGTACCTTAATCAGTGTGAGACATGGTTAGGGCTCAATTACATTCCAGTCCGAAGTTAACTTGTAGTAGGCTAGTGTCTGTAGAGGCTTAATACAGTGTGGTGTTCAAAACTGGACTAGGTTCCGGGTCTTTCGCATTTGCGGTTTCCTCGTTAACAAAACTTCGGTGTCCGTATTTATTTCTTTTCCGCATTATATTTGTTTACATAATTGAAATATCACACATTGTGCGTAGTTCAATCAATTGGTAAATCCAACCTTTGGTTGTTGATATAAATTTATTGACACTTGAACATTGGTCTTTGGTACCATCAAGTTATTCTCATACCAATCAGTTCACGGATTCATTCCTGTCAATCTGTTGATTGATTTGAGAAAGAGATATAACTCTTGGATATATTTCCTTGATTGAGTCTGACTGTCTGATTCTCTTGGAATTATATTGGAGTTAGTCCATACATATTACCGAACGAAATATTGGGGTGTGGTTGTTAGACCCCCGCTTTTTCACCTACAATTTCCTACTGTCTGGAATTTTATTATGATTTAAATGGTATTCAATACTGCAAGGTCTGTAGAATCGTTGACCATCCAGGTCCTCTATGTGAAGATAAAAGTGATGTTAACACCCCTAACCCCACCCACTTCCTACTTCTAGTCCTATCAATACCTCTCCTCCAACCGCAGCGGTACCATGTCAATAGAAGAATTTATTCTGACAAAGATGTTGCTGCTGAGTTCGCTACCCAGCTAAGAAATGCCCAAAGACAGATTGTGTTTGCTAATAGCATTGGACATTTCATAATGTTTAAAGCATGTCTCCAAGACCCTACTGTGAAGGAAATTCCAAATCAAAACCCTGATGTCCTGGCATGTCAAAGAAATCACATAAAAATTGTTGTTGGCCACAAGCTTAAGGAAATAACTCAGAAAATAAAAACCTTTAACATCAAGAATGTTGCTCGTCTACAGGGCCATAGCAATAGAAACAACAATACTGAAATCCTTAACCCTGAGAACATCTTCCCAAAAATCTCTATCGTTGTCCTTAACCCTTACCCAACTATCCCTTCTCTACCTGACATTCATGAAGAGTCTAAGAACCAAAAAAAGATGTTATGGGAAAGAATAAAATTGGAAATGAAAAACAAAAATGAGGGGTCCTATCATAATCCTACAAGCGCTGAATCAAAAAGGAAAAATCTTTCCCTGGAAAACCTATGCTGAAAAAATTAAGAAAGTTAAGGACTCAGTGCCCCAATTTAGACACACCAGCAGCTTGGAGCAAGGAATGGAGGTGGATCCAGTTACCAATTTTATTACTAACAAACTTGTGGGATCAAACACTTTCATTTAGGCAGAGGGACCCCTGTTATTATATCCCTTACACTCTCTTTATTTCCAAGTTATTATGGTAAACTTGTTGTTTTATGTTGGTAGTTTTAGATTTTCTTACTCTTATTGTAGCCATTCTAACCAAAGTATAGCAAAGCATATTTTTTTTCAAGCGATATTTTATTCTGATGTTTGTTTATCCTAGGATATCTTATTCTAGCAATTTTTCATAGCCATATCCTGGAATTGCCAAGCTTTAGGTAAACATAACACTAGAAGAAATATTAATGACATCTTGAATAAATGAATCTGGCATTTTCTTTCTATCTGAGAGTAAGCATAAACTGGAAATCTTAGTTCCATTCTTAGCAATATACGGATTACCAATTTCTGGTTTATTCAACCTAAAGGGGATATTGGCACAACTAGTGGGTTAGCTCTTGTTGGAGCAATGCTCGGTTGAACCCCACAAGTTTTGTTATCTCAATCTAATTATCAATGTTAGATAATCAAATTATATCTTGATTTTCTGTCTACCAAGTCAAGTCTCGGACTAGGTTAGAATTTGGTACTTGAGTATCATACATCACCCTCGAAGACTGAAGATCAATGAAGATATTTGGAGAACTTCTATATCAGGTATGTGAAGACCGACCTTCTATTTTAATCATTATCTTATCATTCTACCTGTTGAGACGATGTCCTATGACTTCTAGTAGATTTACAAAGAAGAAGTTTCGAATGAAGCTTGTCTTGTTAAAAATCTCGAAATATGATTTTAGCAAAGATATTCAACAGTCCTTAACAAAATTAGTTCTAAGCAATTTATTGTTTATGAATTAATTTGTGGATCAATTGAAAATTGCCCATGCAAATGATATTATCACTTGGGATTGTTTCAAACATCATAAGAGAGAAATTATGAAATACTGATATTTCGCTTTCAGGGGTAGGTTGGCGAACCAATTCGCAAAACCGTGAGTTCAATTGGGAGCAGTTCACGAACCGTTGTGAATTGAATTCTTGAAGTATTTTAGGTTAGTAGTTGGCGAACCCGGTTCACGAACCGTGGTCAACTGAGTTCGGTAGTCTTTAGGGTCGGTGAACCCGGTTCACAAACCGTTGCACCACGACTCGTGAACAAGCCTTACGGCCCACAACCGTTGTACTAACTGTCCCGACACTTTTTGCAGATGCTTAAAGACGTATTCTTTTAAATATGTTACGCATTGCTAGAACTCTCTCAAACACTTCTAAGACTTCATTGATCACTCAAACACTTATGTGTGTGCATCATGATTAAATTCTTAGGTGTTTAAATGAACATCAAATTGCTTTTAGTTCTTTGGCATACTTGCCAAACCGAACCATCATTATACACGGTTCCAAAACCGATCCATAGTGTATTTTCAAGACCTAAAAGTGTTTGCTTAATTCCCAAGTTATCTTAACTTGAGTTCTAAGCAAACCCTAGTCTTTGAAAAACTATAAATAGAGATGCTCTTTCAATCGGGAAATTCAATCCACGACACTTTGTGTCCTAGTTGATTCTAGAGTCGATAGGTTTCCTCTGAGAAACATAATTAGGTTTACGACTAAAAAGTTTCGCTTTGGGGATTCGTGAAGCCAGGTTCGACTATCTTTACCTTGATAGTTCTTGTATCCTTATCTTTCATTTCCATTATCGAGGTTTTCGTAATATCTTTCAAGAAAGATAGATAGTAATCGCAAAGTTCTCTTCTCTTCGTCTCAGTCTTTGTGATTTCTCAAGAAAGATATCTGATAACTGATCTTAATTGATCTTTTGAAGATTTTTCTTGAGAGGTGGTCAAGAATTTAGGCTGATCTTCAGGAGTCGTGAATTCCGGATTTATGAGGTTTGCTAGCTTTATCTATTGCAAACAGATTTACTCACCTTGATCTTTGATCTAAACGGAAATCAAATAGGCTTATCTCTTAGAGGCAGATTAGTATCAAAAGTCTTCACTTCGGCTCAAGAAACTCTTAGGCTGTAAAGGACGTCATTTAAGGGAATCAATTGCGTAGAGTCTTGTGAGGTTCAAGAGACGTAAGGAGCGCGACTGTAACTGAGTTGTTTGGAGGGTGGATTCGGTCTCAACTACATTCCAGTCCAAATTATGATAGTAGGTTAGTGTCTATAGCGACTTAATACAGTTTGGTGTTCAAATATGGACGAGGTCCCGGATTTTTCTGCAGTTGCGGTTTCCTCGTCTTGCGTAAATCCAATTATAAAGATAAACAATATAATATGGAAAAGAAAAAACACAAGAAACCAGAAGTTTTGAAAAAAAAAATCATTTACACAAATATTCCAACGAATTTTTTTTTGGGAAACGAAAACTCTGTTTTCGTGCAATATATGGAAGGGATAAAAACACACCATAGTGAGGTTGCCTTCTGACCCATATTCCTTCCCCACATTTAAGGGATAGGGAAAGGATAACCCCTCCTATAGTGCTTGGCCTTGGAATCACTATTTCAGACCTATTATAGGTTCTTCTGTGTACAACCCTTGGTGGAACTTTTGTTTTTCATGTTTCTTATTAGATGTACAACCCTTGGTGGATTTATTTTTTTCATTACTTTGGTGGTGATTATTACTTTGTATTATTAATATCAGGTTTTCTTCAGCATACCCCCTATTGCATTACTGAACAAGATAATGAAACACTTATCAGAATCCCAGATGATGATGAAATATATGGTGCTCTCATGACAATGCAACCTTGGACTTCCCCAGGACCTGATGGATTTCCACCAGGACTTTATCAAACCCAATGGAAGATAGTAAGAGATGATGTTTTTAAAATGGTAAAGTCTTTCTTCTACTCAGGTTTTCTACTCAAGAAGATTAATAATACAAGAATCTCTCTTATCCCAAAAGTCAGTGGGGCTCATAGGCCTTAGGATTTTAGGCCTATAGCTTTATGCAACACTATCTACAAGCCGATCTCAAAAATAATAGCTCTAAGGCTCAAAAAACATATGGTTGATATCATATCTCCAATGCAATCAGCATATGATCCTGGCAGATTGATTTCAGAAAATATTTGTTTAGTACAAGAAGTGGTAAAAGCTATGAAGAAGAAAGGAGGAAGAACTGTCCATTTAGCTCTCAAGATGGACATGTCCAAAGCTTTTGATAGATTGGAATGGGCTTTTCTGATTGAGGTTCTAAAATAGTTTGGTTTCTGTGAAAAAATTCGGTCATCTCATCCTTCAATGTATAAGTACTACTTTTATTGAGATAATGACCAATGGTTCACCTTCTACTTCTTTCAAGCCCACAAGGGGGATCAGACAAGGAGATCTACTCCCTCCTTACTTATTTATACTGGCAATGGAAGCATTTTCAAAACAACTGAACCATCTTGAAAATACATGCCAACTTACTGGGATGAAAAATTTTAGATCGGAAGCACCAAAAATTTTGCAGGTACCCCCCCACCATTCACCATCAATCACATCAGCAATTTCCTGTGGAGTTGAATCAGTAGTTGGAGATCAATCAATCGATATCAATCACAACTTCATCAGCATCTTTGGTGGAATCAAACCGATGAAGGAGATTTAATCCATATCGGTCATCTCATCCTTCAATGTATAAGTACTACAGATAATGACCAATGCTTACTAAGTTTTTCGGGATGAAAATTTTTAGATGCACCAAAAATTTTATGCAATAATCTCAAATCTAAACCATTTTCCCCCACCATTCACCATCAATCACATCTGTGGAGAAGAGATCAATCAAGTGTTGGGAGATTTAATCCATATACATGTGAGTGTTGGGGTGAGTGTTGGGGTGAATATTTTTGCACCAACACTTGGTTCTTCAACATTCCTTGAATTCTTCGCTCCAAGTACTTCAATGACTCTGAACGTGTTCAACTCAGCATCATTGTTGTTGAAGATCCGTAGCCATAACAATAAGAAAATAGTTGTTCTCAATCATTGTTATACAGTGTCATAATATTATTACACAACATCAAAGTTCAATTGTATCACAACTTTGACAATAATACTATGGTGATATGTATCACTACCCCTTAGTCAATACTTCAACATAAATTTTCATGAGTAAGATTTCAACCCTTATGATTAACTAACACAAGTATGAGCTTTATGCTCATAAAATAAATATTGTTCATGGTTAATAGTCTTTTTCCTTCTAATTTTTTGAGGAAACCCTTTTTGATGTGAAAAAGTATCATAAAACTTACTATCATCAAAGTATGATACTAAGTTTGAATCCTTACCAGAAGAAGTTTGCTTGGAAGAATTTGACAGCCTGTTGATAATATCCTTGTATCCGTCGATTATTAGATTTAGGTTTTCCTTCATATATCCATTGTTGCTTTCACCTTCCGGTAAATTTCTCACATCTTGAACATCATCCTTCACCTTAGTTTGAGGAGGACCTTTCTGAAATCTTCTTGACCGATTTGCGTTAATCCTACTATTACAAGTTCGAACATTAGTCGAGCAGATTGAACTGACTTTCCTGTAAGGATTCATAGGGTGAATACTAAAACCAATTGGTTTAGACATCCGAATGTCAGTTACACCTTTGAGAATTAAATCTAAGGTCTATTGAAGTCGATCAAAATAGTTGTCATTCAACCTCAATTGCACTTACGTTGAACCCGTCCTTTTGAATCACAAAAGAGACACACTTTTTGATCACCGTAGTGATTAGAGAGAGTAGGATTGAAAACATTGATAGAAGATATCTTCCTTCCGTGAGATGTGGTGATTCCTTGTTTAGTGAAAGACACATGCACATCTTTAGCAATATGAAGGGTTTGCAATTTAGCTTCTGAACCTGGTTTCATCATACAAACATGATTACATGTAGTTACGTTTTCTAACACCACAGTTGAGTCAGAAGCAATTGGTATAGTGGACTCCACATAACATCCTTTATATTGAATGTAGAGATTACTCAATAGGCGTTCGATTTCCAAGGCATCCTCCTTGAGTTTAGGCTCGAGTAGAGTTCGAGATGAACAAACTTCGTCATTTTCCTCATGAAGTTGTGAATCACGATCCTTTATTGTACCAATGATCATATTGACTTTGTGTTTCAGCCCATTGATTTCAATTTCCTGGATTCCAACAAGTTTTAGAATCGCTGCACTTTCTTGGGCTGCTTCCCTTTCTACTTCAGAGTCAGACTCTTCAGTAAGATAGTCAGGGTAACACTTATCAATACTTGTATGTTTCGTGGGAACAGAATGTTCATCTATATGAGAGATCGATAAGTCTTTCTCTTTAATAGAATTCATAGAAACATAACTTATATTTCTGGTGATGCATTTGTCGAGATAACACTTCTTTCCATAGAGTCAGATTTCTAAAAACACATACTTATGAGGTCTTAGCGTGTTTGCCTGCTCTGATACCAATTGAAGAAGTGGGGGTCTAACAACCATACCAAATATTTCGTTCGGAAATCTGTATGGACTAACTCCAATATAATTACAAGAGAATCAACTAGATAGTCAGGCTCAATGAAGGAAAGATATCCAAGATTTAAATCTCTTTCTCAAATCAATCAACAAATCAACAAGAATGAATCTGTGAATTGATTGGTATGAGAATAACTTGAACGGTACCAAAGACCAATGTTCAAGTGTCAATCAATTTATATCAACAACCAAAGGTTGGATTTACCAATTGACTGAACTAAGCACAAACCTGTGATATTTTTAATTATATAAACAAATATTATGCGGAAAAGAAATAACACAGATACCAGAAGTTTTGTTAACGAGGAAACCGCAAATGCAGAAAAACCCCAGGACCTAGTCCAGTTTTGAACACCATACTGTATTAAGCCGCTACAGACACTAGCCCACTACAAGTTAACTTCGGACTAGAATGTAGTTGAACCCTAACCAAGTCTCACACCGATTAAGGTATAGTCGCGTTCCTTACGCCTCTGAATCCCAGCATAACTCTACGCACTTGATTCCCTTAGCTGATCTCACCCACAACTAAAAGTTGCTAAGACACAAAGTCGAAGACTTATAAACAAATTTGTCTCCCACAGAAAAGTCTATTTTGATAGATAAATCTGTCTCCCACAGAAGTACCTATAAAGTTTTTTTTTCTCCGTCTTTTGATAAATCAAGGTGAACAGGAACGAATTAATAATCCGGTCTTATATTCCTGAAGAACAGCCTAGAAATATCAATCACCTCACAATAACTTAACTATATGGTAGTAGAAGAAGTTATTGTGGAATCACAAAGAATGAGACAAAGAGCTTTGTGATTACTTTTTATATCTTACATATCGGAGATAAATCTCGTGCAAATCTTAGAATAGATAGTACTCAATATGATAGAACAAGTAAGATCTGAACACACAACTACAGATAAAATAGTTGGGTCTGGCTTCACGAATCCCAAATGAAAGCTTCAAGTCGTTAACCTTTAATGGTTTTGGAAAAACCTAGGTTAAAGGACAATTGAATCTAGTCGCAACTAGGACACAGGAAAGTATTGGGATTAGGTTTTCCAGTTTCTGGAGTTATCCCTTATATAGTATTTCAAATCAGGGTTTGCTTTCTAAGTTAGCTTACTAAAAAAGCAATCAATATTCACCGTTAGATGAAAACCTGATGTAAGATTCAAGCTAAGTTTGCTTAAAACCAAAGCAATATCTCTCCACCGTTAGATGGTCTTAGCTTGCTACACACAAATGAAATATACCTTCATTTAGATATGGGTAACCCTACCTAAACGTGTATATTGAGTTGGCTCAATAACAGTTAATCGAAGTTAGCCATATGAACACTTTTGTATTAACCACATTCATCTAACACTTCAAACATGAAAGATTATCAAATGAATCTAATTGTGTTACTCATAGAGTTGTTCAATTGTTTATATCTCATAGAAGTATACAAGACACAATTGAAGCTAAATTTGATTGATTCTTAATCGTACAAAGTACTTATACAAGAATCAATTCATGAACATTAAGCCACAGTTTGCAAAGATTGCATTCCTTAAGTTATAAATGTATTTGTTCATGAGTATGAAATCATACTTAACCGATTTTAGAACTTTAACCATTAAGTTTGTAAAAGGGTACGCAAACTTAAGTTCCGGACTTTGGTCTTGTCCAGCAGTTTGCAAACGGGTACGCATACTGTTGTCCCGGACCGTAACTCAGGTAGAACCGTTCGCATACTGGTATGCAAACTTGGTTTCTGAACCTGAATCATACCACGACAGTTTGCATACTTGTATGCATACTGTGTTGAATCCAAACAATATTTAATTGTTCTAAACTCCCATTTCAATCACTGAAACATCCTTAGAATACGACAATAGCTGTCTCACACAAACTATTATCTTATAAGTAATTTTCAAGTGATTAATGATCAATACAAAACATTCTGAGTCGACATCAAATGACCGTCTCACACAAATCATGTAAGATGTTTCAAGGAAATTTTCACATGATCGTCTTTTGACTTATTATTTAGTTTCCAATAAATAGATTGTTTCCAATTAAAATCGTCAAGAATAATGATGAACGTAGCTAAAGCAAAATGTAGGATCAGAATATCGCGACATCAATACTTCGCGAAATTAATAAATACAACATCATGAAGGAGTCGCGGGGAAGTAAAATAAATGACGCAATGGATGACGACAGCCAGAACACGAGGAAGATGTGAAAATCTGGCGAAGGTTAAGAGTGTCGCGAGGACGAACACTTATACACTTGCGACACTTCGCGAGTTATTCCCGAAAATAAAGGACAGCTTAGCTGTCATCCACTATATACTACCCTATATAAAGGGTTGAGTCAGTCTGTTGTAGGGGAGGTCTTTTTGAATTGTTAAGCAAGACATTAAGAGAGAGAAACTTTAGAGTGATTGTAATTTCCTTAATTATGTTATATCTTTCTTTGTAAACATTTCAAGAAAATAATCAATCAAATTCATAGTTATTCATCTTCAAATGGATTAATTGTGTTGAATCTAATGAGGGGTGTAGTGTAGGAAATCCTGCAACTACATATGCGCTAGAAACAGGGACTGAGTAGAAGATCAACCTTGTGAATTGAAAGGATCAGGAGTAATGAGAAAGAAATTTTGAATAATTTTCAACAATTTACTAAAATTGAGAAATGGCTAGAAGAAGGAATGCGTCAGAACAACCAACAATTGTGAGGAGAAGCGGGAGATTAGCTGGAGAAAGGAGAAATGAAGTAGGTGAACCATCAAGAATAAATGCAAGAGATAGAGAAGAAGGTCAAATTCAACCACCAATTCAACCAGCACCGAATAGAGTAATAGATTATGATAGGGTGAGCGTGCATACATGGAGATCAGATTCTGTGGAAGAAAGAGAAGAAGTGCAACAATTGGTAAATAATGGACAAGAGGAGAGAAATCGAGAATAAATGGGAGAACTTGACTCATAGAAATGAAGAAATCGTAGCATTAGAAACGTTGAGACAAACAATACATGAAGAAAGACGATTAGAAGCGGAAGAACGCGCAGATTTAACAAGGCAAAACTATGAGTTAAGAATGGAAAATATGAGGTTGCAGAATAGGAGGTCGAGAAGTAATACCAGATCAAGACCAGGATCGGTTAGAGATGATAGGAGGAGAATGTTACCTGTAGAAAATGTTAATGAAGAAAATTTAGAAAGAGAGCTAAATATCGGTGAAGGATACTGCGAAAGAAGGGAAGTGGTGTGTATTCCACGTCCAGAGATTTTACAAAATGACCAAAATAATGGAAATCAAGGAAATAGGCAGCAGAATAATCCAATTGATGAAGAAAATCAGGAAGAAGGAAGAAGAATACTGCATGGGAGAGAAACACAGAGGAAACAAAAGGAGATTGAAGATGACATCGAAAAGCATTATATTGAACAAGCGCTTCTAGCTTGCGAAAGGGAAAGATTAAGAGTAGAAATGGAAGAACGAGAATTGGAGGAAGCAATTCGGCAGAATAATCATGACAATCGAGAAAGAAGGCGCGAGCAAAATCGCAACAATGGAAATATCAATGAAGAGTATGAAAGAATACAAAGGAGAACTGATAGACAACCAAGAAGAGAAAATGATAGATACAATGGTGTGTGAATCCATGAACGAGATGGAGGAGAAAGTCGTAGAGAAAGAAGAGAATAAAATCTTTGAACAAGAAAATCAAGATAGACATGAACCGAAGGAGAGAGAGGCGAGCTAAAAAGACCAATAAATTCGAATCCTGATGTAAATGAACAAATCTTAAAAGAGTTGGCAGAAATGAGAGGAATGTTGAACAATAGAAGAGGAGGAGGAAGAAGACAATTAGATGAGGCAATCGAAGAGGCTGCGAAAAATCCCTTTACACTAGAGGTGCAGTTAGGAGGAATACCCCCAAAATGCAATTTACCCGCATTAACCATCATTTTTGATGGAACAACTTGCGCAATACAACACATCAAAGCGTATGTAAGATGTATGTTACAGTGGGAAAATCATGACGCTATATTGTGCAAATATTTCGCATCAAGTTTAACAGGAGAAGCACTGAAATGGTTTGAGGGTTTACCAAGAAACACCATCACGTCATTCAACCATTTACAAGCTATATTTTTAGGGGCATACATAAGTAACAACTCCTCGCGACCAGGAATTGAAGATGTATTTGGACTGAAATAAAGAGTTGGCGAAAGTTTAAGACACTTAACTGTGAGATGGAAGACGATGTGTAGCGAGATGGCTGGAAGAGTGGATGAAAGATATCTCATTTTATCATTTATAAACGCTATGTTCGCAACTAATTTGCTATATATTCAAATTTTTAGAGTCAAGAATACAATCACGATGACGGAGCTGCGAGAACTTCAAGAGGAGTATATTGCTTTAGAGGAAAGGCAAAATGAGATGGAATCATATCCAGTTGCGAATACAAGTTCAAATGCTGTGAATGCAAGTTTATTACCCAAACTGATAAACACGGTGGCGAGTACTTCGCAAGGTCAACAAGAAAGGATAACAGATGATGGACAGCCAAAGATAGTAGCCATGGGGAGCTGTGATCAAGAAGAATTTGAGAGAGAAAGGAACTACTACAACCGTGGCGGCAATAACAAAATTCAAAGACTTGATCATCCGCAAGAAACTTATGGCAGTCAAAGGCAGAATTATCATGGAGGGCAGCGGCGTCACAGAGTAGTATGGGAAGAAATTAAAATGCCACCATTAAATGCTAGCGTTGAAAAAATATGGGAAGCTATACTCTTGATGGAAAACATACCTGCGCCATGGAACATGGGGAATGAGCCACCACCGAGTGATAGAAGTCACGAGTTTGTTCTTACCATCGTTTTCATGGACACTTAACAAATGACTGCAGAAATATAAAAAGAATCATCCTCAGAATGAATGACCAAGGAAAGCTAAGTCATTTTCTAAAAAGTGAAGAGAAGGTTCAGCCATTACCACCACCACCAGAAATGCCTGAGAACAAATTCAACAAAGGGGAAAGAAACATTCGTAATAGAAGTTGGATCGAAAGCTAAAAATTTGTTTTGAATGGTGCAGAGGCAGAGAGCATTAGGAGCAAAAAGTGTACGAAATGAATAATCGTCAAAAAGCAATAACAAAAGCATGTTGAGGGTAAGAGGAAGAAAAAATAATTGAAGAAGACATATGCGAGGATCTCGCCATCAAGAATGTATGACAATTTGATTGAAGAATTGAAAAACAAAAATGATTAAACAATGTAAGATTGTGCGATATCTTCGCAAACAAAATGAATGATTGAATGAATTAACAAAAATGAAAGAGTGAGTGAATGGGACGAACCTTTATGGCGTACACCCTAGTTCGCGAATAATATTTCGTAAGAGGCAAATGTAAGACCTAAAGTGCGTCATATAAGGGGGTATCTCTTGACATGGCTCAGTGAAAAGGTTACACCGCTCCTGGAACCTGAGTCATGGAGATTTGGGGCCCATGAAAGCCTATCCGGGAGAGATACCTTGGATTTCCAACTATATATATAAGGTTATACCCTGGTTGGACGCCCGAGGGTCTCTTCCAAGGAGTCAGTGTATGCTCAAGGCGCCGGGGTACACGGTTGAGCCAAGAGTGCCTGGGGCATTTGAAGTGTCTCGGCCATTCTTGGAAAGTCTTGGTATATGCTGCGCTCGGTCCGAAGAAAACTCCACTTAGGGTGCAGTCTCGTAACCATAAGCCATATAGGTATAAGGGATAAGAGGCTGCGAAAACAAGCAGTTGTTGTTAAGACCAGGATGGGAGGAGCTAGTCTTGTATGGCCGATGTACGCCTCCTTGAAGGGGCAACCAGGGAGAAGATAAGGGCGGCACCCTCCATTAGGGAGCTGATAAGTGTCAAAAGACGCAAATGTCATGAGGCTTTATTTTCGCAAGGAAATTTAGGCTTGTCATATTTGTGCGATGATCCTGTAGAGGCAATAATACTGACGCAAGGATAAGGCGAGATCAATGGGTTTTTGCATGAAAATGCAAAGACGTCCTGCGATTTCGTCGCGAAGACGGCAATGTCATGGGATTTTACATTCGCAAGAATATTTAAGCCTGTCATATTGTCGCAAATAAAATATCCTGCAGAGGCAAAAATACTTAACAAATGATAAGACAAGGTCAATGGGTCATTACATGAAAATGTAAAGACGTCCTGCGATTTTGTCGCAACGAGGGGTGGCGAAATAAGACCTTTAACTAGGAAGGCAAAATAAGACCACACAAGAATGATAAGGCAAGATCAACAGATTTCTTCATTTGTGAAGACATCCTGCGATCTTGTCGCAATGATAGACATACATAAAATTGAGGAAGCAAATAAGCTTGCGAAAACGATTATATTCCATCATAAAATTACAAATAATAAAGGCCAAAGTCAGAGATTTCATTACTCAGAGATAATTGATCAAATCTCTCATTTGAAAATGAATAACAGAGGCAAGTATGGGAATGAATAGGATAAAACCTTGTTATTCATTTCCACATGATGGATTTATGTATTCATAATGCTGGTCAGTTGGATTATAAAGGAGAATTGCTTGATTAATATGCACAAGTAAAGAAAACAAAGATTGAATTCATATTTAGCAATCCAAGAAGATTAAAAGAGTATATATACAGATATTACAAGAAGCGAAAGAAGAAAAAGAAGTTATTTCTTGAGGATTCTTCTTCTTGGTCAGATTCTTCAATTCCATCATTCTTTTCGCGATTCTTCTTCTTCGCTACTTCACTATCGAGACATCCGAGAAAGGCATATCTTCAGGAATATCATCGCGAAGACAAGGATATGAACTAAGAGGAATGCGGTGATCATTGCAAACCGTTTCAATAGTTTGATTGCGAAAACGAACAACATTATTGTTAAAATTCGCCACTGTAGCTTGCAGTTGTTTCTTCAACTTAGAATACTTGTTATTGCGAAGAGAAAGGCCTTTTGCGAGTTCCCCTTTTTCAGACTCAAGTTCTTCAATCCTTGTTTGAAATCTCTTCTCGGATTCTGCAAAACATATGACAATGAATTAACAACACAATAACAATACTACAGAGATAAGGAGCAGTAAAGTATAATAAACAACCTTCTCTATCAGATATCATGTCTTTAACCAAGGCAGTATGCTCGGCATGAAGGATAACATCAACACCTAAGTTATTCCTGGCATTATCTAGAACCTTCGCAGCCCAAGCGAATTCATCGTCATTATTTATAACAAGAATCGAACGAATTTGATATTCTCGCTCATTAAGTATGGCATTCTGACGAAGAGATTCGTCTCGTTCAATTTGTACTTCGAGAAGAGATTTTTGAAATTTTGCTAAGGCCTGTGCACCTTTATTAGCAATACGGTCTTTGTCATCTATGAGACCACTAATTTTCTTCCTTAAAGTTTTGGTTTTCTTATGGGAATCAAGATACATTTGTTTAAATCGGTTGGCTAAACCTAAACTAGATCTATGCTCAATCTCTAAGAGACGATATTTGGCTTGAAGTTCATTTAACGAAAGGGAATCAATTTTGTTTGATGAACTGCTTAAAGATTCGTTGAGATGAGTGAGAAGAACATCATTGTCCATAGGCTCGTGAAATGAATGGAGAAGAATGGCTTCTTCAGAGAGATTATATATGTCTGCGAAAATAATAAATCAGGCAAAGAAAAGTAGGTGACAAAATAAAGACGACTTGAAGAGTAAAAGTATTATACCATAAAGTTGTTGATTTGCACTTTGAAGAGTAGACATTTTAGTCTTCTGAGAAGCAGATTCAACTTCCAACTGTTGAATTCTTTCATCTTTCTTGCGAGACATCGCAACTTTAGTTTCTAGTTCTTGGATCTTCTCTTTGAGTTGGAGATTTTTCTTTTCAAGGTTGTCGCGTCTTTTCTCGATATCTGAGGCAACAACAAAGGAAGCTCTCCCAGACTATAAAGGAAAATAAAGAAATTGTTAAGATAAAGCTTATAATCGAAATTACAGAGAAACAAAGGAATATGAACATACCAAAGCATTGAGAGCATTTAAGTGACTTGAAGTCAATGTTCGGGAAACTCCGCAAAAAGATTCATTATCCTCTAACAGCGGGGCATCGCAAATTTTAGCGAGAGCTTCGCAAGTTGCAGATAAATGATCATCTCCCAATCCTTGCATGGAATCGGAGAAGACACTAGACAATTGCGCCATAGCAGAAGTAGTCGAGTGATTCTCCCTCGCAGAGGAAGTACCAATCTCATTTTCATTCTCGTCAGAGCTTTCGTTGGTTTGAGAACTACAACGAGAAGAGGGATGGGTTTTCCGTTTTTAGAAAATGGAGCAGAAGACTTGTCCTTGCGAAGAGTGATTTTATTCTTGCCCTTAACCTTCGCAGCTTCGGGGATGTCTGTTTCTTCAATAACCTTCGCACACGAATGAAGATAAGAAACAGAGGCAACAATATTGTTAAAAATAACAAGAGAAAGTATTTCTTACTTCATCCGTGATCGATCGGAGTATCGCCAGAGTACTCGGCTTTGGACGTCTACTATAACTCTTTTTCAATTTGGTAATCTGAAGATTTTGTAAATCTAGTAAATATAAAAGGAAAGAAATATCGCAAAAGCAAATTTGAAATAGGAAGTATACCTCTTTTGCCTTTTCGGGCCATTTAAATTCCCAAGGATGATAGTCTGCGAGATTTGCAGGGAGTACATGTGAACCTGCGATATAGGGTCCACTCAGGAATAAAGGAACAACCCACCACTTCTCATCTTTGGAGTGCCGAGGAACATTATTTTTGCCCGAGTGCCAGTCAATATCTTGCATGAGCAACTTATCAGCATCAATGTTATCTTTTCTCTTTAATCGAGCACCCCAGCGAGATTTATCATTTCTCATGTTTATTACTGCATAATTCGCAAAGAAATTTTCTACGGTATATTTCTCAGCGACTATTGGTAAATCCGCAAATCTAGGATCTTTGACATCATCAGGATATAAAGATCCTTTACCAGCGCCACGATTGGCGAATTCAAGCATTAGGCGGATGCAGTCGCCGCTCAGTTGGTAAATAGCTCGCGAGAATTTCTCATGAGCAAGAATTTCATAGAATAAAGGTATCTCGGGATTGTATAGAGGAATGGGAAGGCCTGCGAGGAGTTGACCTAGCGAGACTATGATTTTCTAATTATCACATTGATGATCAGAAAATAGTTTTGCAGAAAGTATAGATGAAGACTTTTGATCAGGTATGGTCGATAAGATGAAACCCTTCTCTTGAAAATTCTTTTGAGTTTCTTCAAAAAGGGGTTTATATGTACGACCAAGTGAAGCCATTAATATAGTATGGGAATGAATGGAGAATTGAAGATTGAGAGAATTGAAGGGGAGGATTACAGTAGTAGAAGCGCAAATTGCGGAGGAAGAAAGTTGAAGGAAAGTTGCAGAGGGAAGATAAAAGAGAAAAAGAGAAGGGTAAGAAAACTATATATAGAGAAGAAAATCCTCGAGAAAACAAATGCATTTAATGCGAGATGGGACGTGAATGGTCAAGAATAAGCGGTTGAAGGAGACGTGTCAAGAAAAGAATGGAAGAAGAAACACCTGTAATAAATTCCGTACATGAATAAAACGGATAAAAGTGAACAATCGCGAGATAAAGATGAGCAATTGCGGAACAATCGCGAGATAAAGATGAGCAATTGCGGCATTTAAAATATTGGTTCTCATGACATTTTCTCCTTCGCAGAAAAGACATGAGAAGAGGCAAGATGTAGGATCAGAATATCGCGACATCAATACTTCGCGAAATTAATAAATACAACATCACGAAGGAGTCGCGGGGAAGTAAAATAAATGACGCAATGGATGACGACAGCCAGAACACGAGGAAGATGTGAAAATCTGGCGAAGGTTAAGAGTGTCGCGAGGACGAACACTTATACACTTGCGACACTTCGCGAGTTATTCCCGAAAATAAAGGACAGCTTAGCTGTCATCCACTATATACTACCCTATATAAAGGGTTGAGTCAGTCTGTTGTAGGGGAGGTCTTTTTGAATTGTTAAGCAAGACATTAAAGAGAGAAACTTTAGAGTGATTGTAATTTCCTTAATTCTCGTTTCTATCTTTCTTTGTAAACATTTCAAGAAAATAATCAATCAAATTCATAGTTATTCATCTTCAAATGGATTAATTGTGTTGAATCTAATGAGGGGTGTAGTGTAGGAAATCCTGCAACTACACAAAAAGCTTCCAACATATATTTCGATAAATAGATAAGCGAGATAAACTCGGCTCGAAATATCAAATGTGTATAATGTAAAAGTCTATATTTATACGACTTAGGCTCATTAGGAGATAAAATAGAATAGACTTCCGAGTGATAAATAATTTTTAGTTTCCACGTACCTTGTGTTGATGAAGTTCCTAAGCTCTCCTCAGTAGATCTTCGTCTTCAATCGATGAACTTCGTGAAGTCTAAAGCTCAACTACACATTTTATCCTAATCTGAGACATAGCTATAAGTAGACTAGAAATCAAGACTTACAATTTTGATCACTTAAACTTGACAAACAAGCTTGAGATAGAAATGCTTGCGAGTTCGACCGAGCAGTGCTCTAACAGTAGGAGTTTCATTAGCATTTATACCATACTTTAAAGCTCTAGTGATATCTTTATCAAGCAGAATTTCCATGTGTTTCTCATCATTGTCTCTGCCATATGTTTTTTTTTTATTCTTAAGAAATACCAGCTGGTATGAGGATATTACTTATGTCTGGGATTATATGTTTCAGAATTCTCTTGACAAGAACCTAAATTTTGACAGCATAAAAATTTGCTTCATCAATAAATTTAGGACCAGATGATGGAATTTCAGTGAGCACTATTGATTTGCCAAAAATTCCTCTGGTTCCACCTTGTCTAAAGACCTGGTAGTCGTTCGTATTACCCAGCATGATGGAGTAAAATTTCTTCTCTTCTTCCGTAGGTCAACTTCAGCTTCTCTTTTGAGATCTCAGTTACTATTGATGAATCTGGATATGGTTCTGGTGCCGTGAGAGGCTCTACTACATAGTCAACCAATGAAGTATCATTTCCAGTTAAAGTCTTTTTAGAGTAAGATTTTTTCAGAGTTTATAAAGACTTTGGGCAATAGGTCTTTAGGTATGTTCATACAAGGTTCATCTGACTAAGAAGGTTTGCAATGGAATCATCAGGTTTGGTATTCGAAGAAGAAGCCATTGAGAATAGCAGAATGGTGTTGGGATTATTGTGGATGATAACTAGAAGAATATGTTTGGAACAGTTATATCCAGGGAGGATGACAAGTTTAATTTGAAAACCTTATGAGAAAGTTTTTACTATGTAATATACCGCGGGTTGTTCAGATAGCGTGCTCATATGCCAATATTCGTTTGTTATTGCAGAATTTTGGCAATGTATGTCAGAAAATGACAATCAAAAAGTGGTTAAGGATGTTCATAATTTTTAAAGAAAATTACTCTTTCATGAACCATGAGGCAGCTGCAAGAGGGAATCCAGGAGTTGTTGGTTATGGATTTGTAGCTAGAACTAGTATTGATGAATATCTGATAGCAAGAGGAGGTGGTCTTGGTGTTGCCACAAAATTTGTTGCAGAAATAATGGCAATAGTTTTTGCAGGAGAATGGGATGTACAAGATAATCATCTAGAGATAAGTTTTATGTCAGATTCAAAGACTGCAGTTCTGGCGTTCAAAAATAATAAACTCCCATGGTTCACAATGTCAAGATGAAATAACATGTTTGATATTCTACAAAATTTTTATTTGGGTTATTGTTACAGAGAAGTAAACTTCACTGCTAACAAACTGGCAAAAGAAGATAGTGGAATGGAAAGTGGTAATATGAAATCTTATACAGAGAGTAGCTCTGTTAGGCCAAGCACTATGGTCACTCTTTTCCCTTCCCTAGATGTATGGAAAAATCTCAATTTCCAACTACTATGATCTCCTATATCCCTATTTAGAAGGGATATCTCTTCCATACATTTCAAACTGGATCAGATCTAATCCAGGTAGTAGGGAAGGGAAATAGCAAAATTGTGCTTTACGGATACTAAGTTTTTGTTTTTCAATTGAAACAGATACTCATTATCCGTGACTTTTTACTCGGAAACTAAGTATCCGCTTCTGGTTTTCCAAGTTTTACCCTAAAACTTTCCTTTTTCACACTTTTTTTCCTTCTAAAACTCTTTTTTTACCTATTATATCTCATTTTTACCTATTATATCTACTATTCAATGTTAGTAGATATGTCTATCTGATTGTGATCGATTATGAGACTCGTTATAGAATTCGTATCTTGAAAGATAGACAACAAGTTTAATTACTTGAATAATTCCGATTGAATTATTTGGATACGACTAGATTGATCTTGGATATTGATTTTTGAGATCGTCTAAGTACTCTTCCTAACAATCAGCTTCACGAACCTTTTGTCTATATACATACTGATTGAGAAGAGGTAGAGATATAAACTCTATATACATATTGTCAAGGATAATTCATTTGGTCTACTTGAAATTGTATTAGGTTTTGTCCATACAGGTTTCCGAACGAAAAAGTTGGTCGTGTACTTGGTACCTCTGCATTTTCAGCTCTTTCTTGGAAATCCAATGTTACTATCTCCATTTTAGATTTCTCTTGTAACCACGTAGTTGCCACTATCACATCAATCAATAACATTCCTTGGTTGTTTACAGGCTATTATGGTAGCCCCTATACTACTCAGGATAATATGAACTCCTGGAGAATGATTGAAAATACTGCCAATAAAAATACTCTACCTTGGCTTATTATGGGTGATCTTAACTTTCTTCTTTATAAGCATGAAAAATATAGCTAGCATCTTATTGATTCTCCTGAAGCTTCTATATTTTTGGATATAATTGAATACATTGGTCTCACAAATCTTGGTTACACTGAATGCCCCTTCACTTGGTCCAATAGAAGAACTGTCAATCTCCTCACTAAGAAAAGACTTGATATTTACCCTAACTCCATCATATCAAATATCCAAGCTATTGGTTCAGATCATAACCTTATACTTCTCAATACCAATCCCAACTGGAACTGTGGTCAGATTTCTTTCAAATTTTTTTGTTACAAGGACTGAAAGGACATTATTACTAAATGTTGGAAAAGAAACATTCAGGTTATGATTTTATCATAACTAGAAAATTAAAGGATGTCAAGGTTAGAGTCAGGTTATGGAACAAAACTGTCTATCGAAACATCAAGTCCAATCTAGAAGAGTGTTAAACATTTGGAATGGATTACCAAGAATAAGTTTGAAAATATTATAGGTGATGCTATCAAAGAAGCCAATAAGAATATTCAACACTAGCATGATATACAAGAGAAATTGTGGAAAACAAAAAGAAGAAACCAATTCATCAGGCTAGGAGATAGGAACACTAAATTCTTCCATGACTCTGCTAAAAAAAAGAATAAGAAGAAATAAAATTGAATCTATCCAGAATTTCAATGGAGATTGGCTCAGTGACATCAATGTTATTTCTTCTTTACCTCTCACTTTGAAAAATGGCCATGGATGAACCCATCAACATTAACCAAAATATCATTAATTGTATACCTAAAAACATCTCATCCTCAGAAAATGAAAACCTTCTTGCTACTTCTGATGCCCAGAAATTAAGAATATGCTCTTCAGTATGGCTTGAGATAAATATTTTGGTCCAAATGGTTTACCTACAAATTTTTTCCAAGCCAACTGAGAAGTGGTTGCGGAAGACATTATGGAAATGGTCCAAAACTTCTTCAACTCTGGATTCATTCTTAAAGAAATTAACTCTACATTTATATCCCTAATAAGTAAAATTGAAACTCCTATAACTCCATCTCACTTTAGGCCCATATCTTTATGCAACACCACCTATAAAATAATCTTCAAACTCTTTATTCAAATACTAAAAACCCTTCTACCCAAGCTCATTTAACCATTCCAATCTTCTTTCATTCATGACGGATGCATTTCTGACAACATTGTCATAGATCATGAACTAATCCACCACATGAACACCAAGAATGACAAGAAAGGTGACAAAGGCATTATGAGAATTAAAATTGATATGGCTAAAGCCTTTGATAGAGTTGACTGGAGCTTTCAAATGTCAATCATGACCCAAATGGGATCCAGTGACAAATGGTGCAACCTTATTCATCAATATATCTCCACCGCCAAGCTTGTTGTCTTGGTGATTGACTCTCTTAGAAATTTCTTTAAACCTTCAAAAGGCCTAAGTCAAGGAGAACCTCTATCCCCTTATCTCCGTATTTTATGTATGTAATCCCTTTCTAGAAGTCTAACGAGCACTGCTCGGTCGAAATCGCACGCGTTGCTATCTCAAGCATATTTGTCAATGTTAGTGATCAAAACGTATTGATTTCTAGCCTATTTATAGATGTCTCGGACTAGGACATAGATTGTGTAGTTGAGCTTAGACTTCACGGCGTTCATCATTTGAAGACGAAGAACTACTAAGGGGAGCTTGTGGAACTTCATCCACAAAAGATATGTGGAGACTGAAACTCATCTATGACTTGGAAAGTCTATTTCTACACTATCTCCTATATTGAGACATAAGTCGTATTACGATATAGTTTTCTATATACACATTTGAGATTTCGAGCTAAGTTTATCTCTCTTACATATTTCTCGAAATATGTGTTGGCAAGCTTTCGCTTCGACCAAGTTCATCTTATATCATGTGAAAATTTCCGAGTAACATCTTACATGGTTTGTGTGATACAATCATTTGGTGTAGTCTTAGAATGTTTCGTTATGATTATTTCAGTATCTTGAAAATTGCTTTGATGCTAATAGTATGTGCAAACGGTTATTGTCATCCTCTAAGAAAGTTTCAATGATTGAAATAAAGAGCTTAGAATTATGTAACCATGTTTGGATATAAACATAGCGTGTTATCACATTTGTGTGTAAGTCCAAAACCGGGAACCTGAAGTATGCGTACCCGTACACGTACTGGCGGTTGTTGGATGTCCGGGCAAGTATGCATACCCGTAAGCATACTGGCGGAAGTCTCATGTCCGTGAATTTCTGCTGGAGTTTGGAATGTAAATTGGTATGCGCACCCGTACGCGTACTGGCGTAACCAAACTCGGTCCGGCTACTTAAGTATGCGTACACATTTGCATACTTGAGTTGGTTACTTTCTAAAATCGGTTGTGTACATGAACTTAAAACATTTATAAAATAAGGAATGCAATCTTTGCAAAATGTGGATATAATGTTCATGTATTGATTCGAGTGAATCAAATCGATTTTGCTTCAATTGTGTTCTTGTATACTTCTATGAGAATATAGCAATTGAACGGCTCTTTAACTAGTTTCATTTGAGTCATTTGAACTAGTTATGGTTAAGATGAATAAGGTTGATATGAGAGTAATCATATGGCTAACTTCGGTTAACTATTTGTGATCCAACATGGTGTACACGTTTGGGTACGATTACATAAACCCAAATGAGGGTACATTTCATTTGTGTATAACAAGCTAAGTTCGATCTAACGGTTAAAAGATATTAGCTTGGTTGAATCAAATTTTTCATCTAGCGGTGAATATTGAATGCTTTGTTACCAAGGTAACTTAGATTGCAAACCTTGATTTGAAAACTATATAAAGGAGAACTCTAGCAACCGGGAAACCTAATATCCACACCTCCAGTGTGTTACTAGTTGCATAAACTAGAGTCGATTCTCCTTTAACCTTAGGTTGCTTCGAGACCCTGTAGGTTAACGACTTCAAAGACTTCATTGGGATTGTGATGCCAGACCCAACTATTTTATTTGTAGTTGCGTGTTCTGATCTTGCCCGATTCTATCGTTTGAGTACTATCTTCTCTAAGATTTGCTCGAGATTTAATCTCCGATAGGCAAGATAAAAAGTAATCACAAACATCTTCGTCTCATCATTTGTTATTCAACAATATCTAGTTTCTCCATCATACGATTTAGATTATTGTGAGGTGATTGATAATACTAGGATGTTCTTCGGGAATATAAGTCCGGGTTATCAATCGGATCCTGTTCACCTTGATTTATCAAAAAACGGAACAAAAACTCCTGGGTATTTCTGTAGGAGACAGATTTATTCAATCTATAAACTTTTCTGTGTGAGACAGATTTGTTTATCAAGTCTTCGACTTTGGGTCGTAGCAACTCTTGGTTGTGGGTGAGATCGGCTAAAGGAATCAAGTGCGTAGTATCCTGCTGGGATCAGAGACGTAAGGAACACAACTGTACCTTGAATTAGTGTGATATTGATTATGGTTCAACTACAGTCCAGTCCGAAGTTCATTGGTACTAGGATAGTGTATGTAGCGGCTTAATACAATGTGGTGTTCAAACTAGACTAGGTCCCAGGGTTTTACTGCATTTGCGGTTTTCCTCGTTAACAAAATTCTTGTGTCTGTGTTATTTCTTTTCTGCATTATATTTTGTTATATAATTGAAATATCATAGGTTGTGCGCTAAGATCAATCAATTAGATAATCCAACCTTTGGTTGTTGATTTAAATTGATTGACACTTGAACATTGGTCTTTGGTGGCGGGGAATGAAAGGGTATCCTCGGATGGATACAAAGGTTACAACCCAGATCCCACTCGCCGAAGAGGATCAAGAGCATAACGCTTTCTTCGCTCCAAGAGGATTATACCGCTATACTAAAATGCCATTCGGTTTGCGAAATCTCGGAGCGACGTATCAAAGGATGGTAGAAGAGGTATTGCAGAATGGATACATAAAACACTGGAAGTCTATGTAGATGACATGCTAGTAAAAGTAAGAAGGCAAGAAGATCATGTGCGAGACTTGAAAGCAATTTTTGAGCAAATGAGGCTCAAAAATGTACCTTCTGAGTTGCGTCGGGGAAGTTCTTGGGTTACATTGTATCAAAGGAAGGAATACACGTTGACCCGGAGAAAATAAAAGCGGTTCGCGACATGCCGACGCGCGACGACGATAAAAGATGTTCAAAAGCTAAATGGATTGTTAGCATCACTAGGAAGGTTCATCTCGCGGTCGTCTCGATAAATGTAAACATTTTTTCAAGATTGTTCTAAAAAAGGGATCGAAATTCGAATGGACGGACGAATGTGAAAAGGCTTTACAAGGAATTAAGGAACATTTAATGGATGTATCCATTATGTACGAAGCGTAACGGGGGAGGAATTATTAATATATCTCGACGACTTCGCACGCCTTAAGTGCGCTTTTATTGCGGTTTAGGAGTGGAAAAACCAATCTATTATATCGGTAAAACTTTTAATGCGAAAGAAATTATTCAAAGATTGAAAAACTAATCCTAGCGTTAGTCTATGCGTCATTTAAACTTCGCATATATTTTCAAGCACATTTTGTTAGGTGGTAACAAAGGTACCAATTGAGTCCGCAATGAAAAATTCAAAAAGATCGGGAAGAGTCGAAAGATGGAATGCTCAAATAAGTCATTGCAAACTCAAATATGAAATATTATCTTCAACCAAGTTCGCGTAATTTCCTTTGGAGGAAGATGAAGCAAAGTGGATGAAATGATGGATGTAGAGGAAGAACATGGAGATCCAAAAGATTTGTTAACCGAGCCAAAGGTGGGAAATATTAGTGGATGGATCATCAAATGGAGAAGGTAAAGGAGTGGGAATTGTTATGATTTCGATTGCAGGCAATAAGTTAGCTTTTTGCTTTTAGATTGGAATTTGAGTCTACCAATAATGTTCAAGTTACTCCTCTTATATCCAATCGGGCTTGCGAGAAAGAGAATTACAAAGTTAAGATTTCTATTAGCAAAAATGGTGAAGAAGATGGTAAGAATGACAAAGATTGAATTATTAATAGTTAGAGATATAAACTCTTTGATATAATTTTCTCTATGTATTACCCTATATAGAGATCTTTTTGGAAGATTACAAGATTGATTCCAGATTTCTGTCTAGTTGATTATCTAGAAAGTATATTGGACTAAGTCCTCTCAGATTGCCAAACGAATTGTTGGGTGTGGTTGTTAGACCCCTGCATTTTCAATTGGTATCAGAGCAGGCAAACACATTTAAGACCTTATAAGTCTGTGTATGTAGCGATCTGATATGGACAGAAGTGTTATCTCAATAAATGCACCATCAGATCCAGGGATTTCAGAATTCTCTTCCATGACTGATTTAATAAAATTTGTAGAAGAAATTCTATCTAAACCTCCACCAGGTTTAAAATCCCTTGAAGTCTTTTCAGGAATTGAAATGAAACCTGAAAGTCTAGCTTCTGATGTTGATCTTTATTTCCAGAATGAACAAGAATCTCTTGACAGGCTAAATCAAGTTATGATGAATAATATTTATGTTGAGATTGAAATTGATTTGTTAATCAGTAAGAGAAATGCTCCTCCTCTATGTAATCAAATTAGTTGTAACAAACTAAACGTATTACAAGAGGAGTTTGAATCTCAGTCATCTGAATATCTCATCTCAAAGCATGAATCGATTCATGGCTCAATTCCTGATGCTTCCTATCAAGATAGTAGTATTATCATCTTTTATGAAGAAGCTAGGACGTCTTTTTTTATCAAAAGAGTTTCCCTTCGCAGTACTAAAAACTATCTGCAGAAACTATTTTTTATAAGTTGTAAAACAAGAAATCAGAAACACAAATATTTTTGGGTTCTCTTGAAGTTTTATGATAGACTTATAAAAATAGTTCCTTGGGTGTTTCTCAACACTGTAAGATGCAAGAGTTGTTGGAAAGAAGCTCTCTCTTGGTGCCATGTGAGGGAAGCACAAGAACTGGGGCACATATATTATGTTGGGTATGATTTTGAATGTTTGGTAACGTTGTAAAATTCGATCGGATTCTTCTAAAAAGGTATGTCTCTAAACTTGAGCAAGTTTTATGATGATCTATGTACCTTGTGTATCGTTCATGTCTACCTACCTTGATTTGTGTTTAAGGTTCTTAAATGTTCCGGTTTGAAAATAGTTGTTCGGGATGTTTTGGCCTTCATGGTACACTTCAGGTATGCATACCATTTTGCATACCAGTTTACAAATGAGTTTTTGTAATAAAATCCAGGGAAATTCGTTTGCATACCAGTCTACATACCGAAAATCCGTTTGCATACCTGTATGCATACTTGCATGTAGACGTCGATATTCGGTAAACCTGTTTTGGCCGTATCTTCTTCGTCCGAACTCGGAATGACCTCATTCTTTTTGCATTCTCTTCCTATTTGAATTATATTCTAAATGGAGATGAGAATTCTTGAATTTGGATGAGTTAAGATTGGTCTTTGTCCAGTCTCTTGTTTTTGAGTATTTTGCTCCGTTTCGTCGCACTTGTTCCACTTCTCTTGGACTTGGGTACTTGGATTCTTGGAGTACCACTCTTTTAAGCTCATTTGTAGATTTTAAAAGAATGTTGTTGGTGAATAACAAAGAAGGAAGTTCAAGAATGGGCAGTAGTACGCATTGCTATGGGATTCTTGAATGTTCACAATCATGTTATGTGAACTATGGTGCATGGTCATTAGTGACTTTGTATGTTCTTCTTTGTTAAGAAAATCTTTTTATACGCATTTGGTAGCTATTCATAGTGTAAATCCGTGCAAAAAAGATTGATTCTACCCTCTAAGGACAAATCATCTTATATGTGCATTACGAGTTTGTCTCAATGGCTAGGAAACTTCTTATGAGAATTTTATTCTTGTGTTTTTAAGAAGGATAACTAGGGTTTGGAATAGCCATTATTGTGAGTACACATATCTATTTCCAATGTTTTCATCTTCAATGTTTTTAGATTTATTTATTTAAATTCTAAAGTTATTTGGAAGATGATTTTTGCAATTTTAATCCTTATGATTTTATATATTGCAAATTGTTATGGAATATGTTGTTTACGTCCGTGAACCCGTGACTGTCTCATACTTGTTCAAAAGTTATATCTATTATGTCGGTATGAAAGTATTGATAAAAGATAGAATGAACTTTTGACATACAAAAGTTAAAGCCTTTTATGTCATTATGCAAATTTTGATGGAAGAAAGGATAAAACTTTTGTTTACAAGGATTAAGTCTATTATATGTCATTGTGCAAATAGTGATGAAAAATAGAATGAATCCTTGTGTATTCCGCAGTACAGGTCGATCTCCGATCCACATTTTTGTGCAAATACTTTGTTGCTCCGTAAGTTCTCTTATGTCGAGCATGACCAATTGAATTGATCATTTTTGTGGTTGATTCAATTGAGATTTTTTGGATTCAAATCCATGTTTTCATGTGATTTGGTTATGTCCAAAATAATCCTTCTTTTCTTGTAAAAGCAAGGTCGCCATTGTTGTTCTTTCGGGAATGACATTTTATGGGGGAGAGTTCCTTTTGAACTTGTGCTTTATTGCCAAATATTTGTGGGGAGTGCGGTTGTGGAATATTATATGGGTTATCTTGTATCTTTATAAACTCCTTGATGAATGCATTTTGTTAGAGCATGGCTCGGTTGAACCCACCAAGCGTTGGTATGTCAAGTTTGGTTGTCATATTTTAGTGAATCAAAACTCATGTTAAGACTCGCTTAATTATGTAAAAGAGTTAAACTTCGTATAGGTTAGCTTGAAAGTATTAGGATATGAGACATTACAAGTATTGCGAAGACTTGAAGATGTGAAGAAGCAAGGAGCTACAACGACAACAATCATCCTTCCACTTGAGGTTAGTGATATTTGACTTGAACTGTTTCATTCCCTAACATATCTTTCAAGTCGTGCATATTGAAAACATAACTGCGAAGCATATTTGAACTCTAGATAGATATAGTATTAAGGAATACAATACGAGGTTTATTGCTTAACCATTAAACTTTGTAGATAAGACATCGTCATAATCATTTGAATGCTATTGTGATTATGTATGGGTATGAGGTGAGGATTTCATCATAGGGAATAATGTTTACATGTGTTCTAAGGAAGTAAGTTCATAAACTTGTTTGTGAACCGAAAAGGAAATTGCCAGGTGTTATTGGTTTTGTTATTCATTGCATATCTTATGAACAACCAATATGTGTGATAGAGTATAACCGCTCACAACTTGTTGTGTTCTTGGTAAAACTATTCACAAAGGCCTAACTTATGTATTGGTATAACTTTTATTAGTAAAACCGATCTTAAGCAATCACCTGTGGTATGATCGGATTTTGTATGTCTGACCTTGTAAGGGAAAGGGAACCGATCCTAGTAAGGGAAAGGGAACCGATCCTAGTAAGGGGTGCAGTACATCAAAGGGAACCGATCCTTGTATGGGGTGCAACAAGGTTGATAGCACAAGAGGAACCGATCCTATGGACATGTGCAACACATATAAGTTAGATACCATATATATGTGAGGAACCAATCCTAGTACCTAGTCAACCGAACATTTGGGAAGCTAGTGTGACTATGCATAATACTCACATGGAGGTAGAACCGAAACTTGTTTTGGTAGAACCGTAAACCCATGATTGTGATTGAATGTTGGTTTGATCAATCACATAGTTCTTGAAAGTCAGATGAACCAATTCTAAACTTGTTTGGAAGTGCGGCAAATCGGTTTCAAGGTTGTAACTGTGAAAGAGAACTTACAAAGTTAAGATGTCGACAAACTTTAAACACGTGTTGTGAATGTTTATTTCTATAATTGTTCAAAGATATTCCTTAACGGCTAAGGGAAGAGAATCCCAGGATCGAAACATAAGTAAGTTAAGAATATTTTAATTAAGGTTATTAATTTCATTTTGTAGGGAAATTACAGAATTAGTAATGTGCATTTACTAATTAGATTTTCCGAGAGATTTCGATCATTATTTTTGGACGAGCATTTCGGGAATTATGAAAACCGAATCTGTGCTTTTATGAATATCTTGAGAATATTTTTGGTTTTGGAAATTCCTTGGTGTCCAAACTTCCTTGTCTATAAATACACGAAGTTTGCCTTTCTAGAAAACTAATCCTTCGTAACAACAGATTTACTCTTTTGTTGTTGTTACTGGTGTAGCCTCCTATTCGGAGAGGAGAGTAACCTAATTAGGCGAAATATCTTACGACCGCTCAATTTAAAGTCTTCTTTGGGATTGAGAAGCTCTAGCGCGACCGTTGGTGGGAAACTAGATAATTGCGTTTTTTTTTTGTTTTCGATTGATTTGATTGACTAACGGTGGTTGAAATCTGATTGCACCTAGTTTGTTTATTCTTGAGAATCTTCTCTTCTGATATAACATTCACTCAAACTAGTTCAGAGTTTCGACGGGGATTTTTAGACTGTTGTTAGTTCTAAAGACGATCTTGTGATAATCCATTGTTAACAGACTTTGTTCTGTGCGTGATTGATCACAAGAGATTCAAGTGATTGTGTGCAGGTTTTTATTGAAGATTCAATAAGATTTGAGACAAAGAAGATATTGAAGATCTGACTTGGGTTTTATAATCTTTGGTGTGCACAATACTTGTTTCGGTAAAAGAGGATCCAATTAATAATCGGTTTATCCTTGTGGTAGATTGGATTGATTAATTGAGTAGATCGGCATCAATACATTTCCTTGTGATTAAAGGTATTGATTGGCTTAATCTTAAACGATTACCTTTGGGTGATTGAACATAAGATAGATCTAAGGACCCGACGAAGGAGTTTATGTTAGGATAAACATAAGAGCCTTTGTCCGACTCATATCACTTGGTTGAATAGAGTTGATACCAAACAAATTTGTTGTTCCTTAACTGTTTGGAATACGAACCAAAGGAATTGTTCCAAGTACGTGACTTATTCAGAAGTCGGAGGCGTGGGAATACAGACGTAACTAAGTGAACTATAGGGTTAGTTACTTGGTCTCAACTATACGAAGTTAGGTGTAATTTTGTGTAGCGGCTTAATCATGAGAGTATTCAATTCTGGACAAGGTCCCGTGGTTTTTCTGCATTTGCGGTTTCCTCGTTAACAAAATCTTGTTGTGTCATTTACTTTTATTTTCCGCATTATAATTGTTTTATTATAATTAAAGTAAATCACACAAACGTTAATTCCTATTTACTTGATAAGCAATCCTATTGTGTTTGGCTAAGTCCGAACCTTTGTATCAAGTAAACATACTTCGTTGTTGTATTGTCTCGATCTCGTATCCATAGACGATCACACAAAGTGTGAACCGATTAGTTGTATTTTCTCGACTCAGTCCATAGACAATCACTTTCGGAGAAAGGACTTATAGGTAGGAAAAGTTTTAGCTTGAGGTATATTTGGGTACCCTCGCCTTTTCAATTGGTATCAGAGCAGGCAAACACGAAAAGATCTAACAATTTGTGTTTGGTGCGATCCAACCTATAAGAATGAACTCGAGTTCTCATGAATCGACTTCAATTAACGTGCCACCAAGATTTGACGGAACAAACTATCTATGGTGGACATCTGCTATGAGATCTTTTCTTCAATCACGAGACTTTAATACTTGGCTATTAGTCGTCGATGGTTATACTCTACCAAAGAGAGAAAATTCAGAAACTGAGTTTAAACGCTTAGCAGAGTTTTCGAACGAAGAAAAGTCACTTCCAAAGCATAATTCAGATGGTTTGAATGCTATTATTCATGCTATAAGTCGCGACCTACAACATCATGTGTCAACATGTCAAACTTCGAAAGAAGCTTGGGATAATCTTCAGATTGTATTCGAAGGAAATTCTTCAGAGAAAGAAGCTAGATTTCAAACCCACACTCGAGTGGGAAAACCTTCGAATGGATGACAACGACACTTTTGAGGAGTTTCACATTAAACTCTCTGAGATAATTAATGCCTCTTTCTCGTTATGAAAGACTATTTCTGAAAAGGATATAATATGCAAGATTCTCAGATCGTTGCCATCTAGATACGATTCTAAGAAGCATGCAATCATAGAAGCAAATGATCTTTCAAATCTCACACGGAGCACACTCGTTGGTAAGTTAAAGATCTTTGATCATGAATCACAGTCTATTCAAAGTAAAGGAATCGCTTTTAAAGCAAAAGTTCCAAAAACTTCAATGGAAAGGAATAGACAGATGGATGATTCAAATGAACAGATTGCAGGAAATTCTGATGATGAGATTGAACAATCTTTGTCATTAATTACTAGACAGTTTCGAGATCTCTTAAAGAAAAGAAACAAGAGATTCGTTAAGCATACTTATCGATCTTCTCGACCGCATGATCGAGTTCATGTCAAAAAGGATCAGGAAGAAGATGATGAATATCAGCCGCAGTGCTTCAAGTGTAAAGGGTTTGGTCATATTGCTAAAGACTGTACCAATCTTAAGAAATACACTGGGATCAAGGCATTGGCTATAACTCTAGATGAGTCCTCTGATTCATATAATTCTGAATAAGAGGAAACAGCTGTTGTTGCATTAGTTGTCAATCTTATTCCTTCCCCCACCACTAGTGATTTACCCATTTTAAGAATGGACATGTCTTACGATGTTATTAAATCATCTAATGGTGAAGGGATAAATAAGACAAGATGCAAAAACTGTCTTAAAAACAGAATTGCTAAAAGTTGCGTTTGCAATTTCAGTCTATCTCAAGGTACTTCGTTGGTTCGAGGTAATAGAAAGAGATCTTTTCATACTATACTAGATCAAGAACACTCTGGTTGTTCAAAATTCCATAATGAGAGAAAATCTCATACTAATGCCACTTGGTCGGTATTAGAATTCTTTCCTCATCTTGTGTGCCAAATTTGAGTGAGGAAGAAGAAAAAATCAAGGCACTTTTGTGTAGATTATGGGAAATAATATCTAGTATTTGAATGTATTTGATATATTCGTATTTTTTTAGGAATATTATATTTTCGAAAGTATGAAAAATATAAAAAGATTCTTCTCCTTTTTGATCATTCCTTGTCCGAACTATGGGTCTGGATCAAATGGTTTCTCTGGAGAAGATGCAAGATCAGAAAGATCATCTTAAATCTAAGTCCGGATTATCTCATGACATTAAGGGTAAAATCAGAAAGGGAGATTGGCTTAGCAAGAAGGAAAGAGAGAATACTCTGAAGAAAGATCATTGTATTGAGGCATTGACACACTTTTGTGTTCAATCGAAGACAGAATTACATGCTCTTGCAGAATCCTTCACGAAAATTTCTCATCTGCAAGAGATTCTGGTCAAGCAACAAGGCTTTCTACTTGAAGAAATTCAAAAGCTGAAAAGTAGTAATGCATGATGCGTGTCGTAACCACAACAAATTAGTGAATATTTTTCCACCTAATTAACAAGTAATATAATGTAGTCAAGTTCGTTCCCACGAGGAGCAAGAGATTTTTAGTTGTAAAATTGTCACAAAGGGGGGTTTTGTTTTATAAAGCAAAAGAAAATAAAGCAATTCAAAGATAAAGTTGAAATCAATAAGAGAAGTTAGATCAAGGAGTCGTTCTTCGTTGCAAAACAATGATTCAAGTTATGTTTTTCATCCACATGTTATTAGTCACAGATTATCACCAACCGTAGGATAGCAGGTTCGCTTAGCTAACCCAAAAATCCCTTATTTCACTGAGTAACAGGTCCGCTTAGTTATCAGATTCTATTCAAAAGAACCACCTTGAGGTTCGCTTACAAGATGTAATTCCCCGAACGCATTAAGATTGATGAATTTATTAGGTTGATATTAGTAGTTAGACTCTTAGATCAAGGTCTACTTGCTAACGTTGTTTTCACACACAATTGCTCCACGGAATCCCTCCGCAAGGTATCGTGTTTGCTACTTGTGTAAAGAGTCAAGAAACGATTACTTATCCCCTAACTTTCACTAGCTTTAGATCAAATTAACAAATCAATTTAGCGTGCACTCTAAACAATCTATCAATCAACCATGAATGTATAAACATTCATATTAGTAAAAACAAACGATAATCATGTAAAAACTTCAAAGTATATTTAAAACAAAACTCAACACATGTCAAGAACTAGGAATTCATCCTCAATCAATAGAAAATTAGCTACTCATGCTAAGGAGTTCACACAAAGAATAAAGAAAAGAAAAGTGTTGTGTGTGTAGAGGGTGTAGAAGTGTAGTAGATAACTTCTCTATTTATAGGCTTCAATTTGCTTGCAATCCTCTTAGGAATAGAATCCCTTTCCCTTTGTAAGTCATCTTTCCAAGTCCTTGTCTTTCTCAAATCTTCCATCTTCACTTTCCAAATTCAAGTCCAATTCCTCAAACTCATGAGTCTAGATAATTCTTTACAAATTTCTGTATTTTTGGTCGCCTGAAAAGTTCTCGGGATCACCGGAATCCGGCCTGAAACGGCACCGAAAAAGCACTGTCGGTTACTGTAGTCAAGCTAACGTCCACCGTTAAAGTTAACGGTCAAATCGGTCAAACTGGTAGTCAAGGGGTCAAGGAAGAAGTAAGTCAGCTGAGTCAATTCGTCTAAGTCAGGGTCTGAATCGTCTGACTCACTGAAAGGATCAATCATCGGGCTCACTGAGTCGACTCGCCAGAGCAGAAAACTGGCCGAGTTCTGTCTGTACTCCGGTCATCTCCGGCCAAATTCAGGCCCTTGTTTCTTTAATTCATGTACAAACCTAACATACATCTAAGCATTTTCACTCACAAGTCACAACCCATTTGATTTCTTCTCAACAATAGCAGCGACTTCTTCCATCTCGATTAGCAGCAACAACCATTAAGACCCATCTGAATGTGTGCCCTAGTTCTTCTGCATCTACCTGATATTCAACTGAAAAACCACCAACAGCTGCACATCGCAGCATCAGCAGAACTGATCAAATCTCGCCGTATTCTCATCCTCAGAACCAAACCCATCTCTAATGAACCAACAACGACAAGTTCATCCCCTTCATTACTTATTTACAGCATCATCACAGATCGATCCCATAATCAATACTAACAGCTTCAATTCAGTCTTCTTCTTTTCCAATCGATCTCGATTCTCTCCTCCATCCGTGGCTTAACAAAAACAGCTTCATCTGCTCATCTCTCTTCTTCTTCATTCTCGAGTTTTAATTCACTCTCTGCCATTAAATCCCTTTCCAATCTCTCCCGGGAAAGACAACAGCAATTTAACTTGCTAACCATATCGATTTCACCTCCATTTCTTGAACATCACTTCTGCTCTTTCCCTCAATTTCTCGGAATGTTACTCGATCCCAATAGCGGTAGCCAATGCTTTTAACTCTTCTCTCTCTTTCAGGTGAAAAAATGATTGAGAAGATAAATATTTGGATTTAGGTTTAGGGTTATACTGATTTGGGTAGAATCCAGACACCCGGTAACTTTTGATAAGGGCTACCAAGCTGGCTTCCCCTTAACCACAGCTGACTGTCTTTAGTACTCCTCCAAACGGAGTTACCCCTTAACCTTGACTGGGCTCCAGATAATGTTCGCCCATGAGATGACAATTTTGTCCTTTTGGCTCAATAGAGTAATTTTTTCTTCTTTTCCTCCGCATGACTCCAAAGTAGCTATAAATTCAAAACAAACATAATATACAAAATTCACACAAAAAATAACAAAGAAAGCGTAACTACTAGATAGTAAACTAGGTGTATTCTACACCTATCAAATTCCCCCACACTTAGACTATGCTAGTCCTCGAGCAAATCAAACTAAAACTTACAACTTCAAAGCGTTCTAGCGTCCCAAGCATCCAAAGAGCTATGAGGACATAGAGTTTTTGCATGCTAGTAATAAGAAGTTAGAAATACTAAAGAACATATTCTCATTCTTAAATGTTGAGTGAGAAATAACCACGCCATAATGAGAGAACGCGTGTTTGAGAAGCGATCAATAAGCATTTCGCCTCGACTTCTGCCTCACCAAAAAGGATTTTATGAAATTGCACTCAAAAGACGTACTTTTATGGTTCTCACATGTGTGCAGGTAGGAATGAAGAGAGAAATCCTGCAACACGTTGAATGGTGGGAAGGAAAACTTCCGAAATATTTTAAAAACCCACATCTTTTAATATTTTGAAAAACCATTTTTTCTGACGATCTCTAAGAAAGGAAATCAACCACTATTATCGAGGATGAGATTACTTACTCACCTTCACATCCGATCGCCAATTATGATAACACCACTCTCACGGCATCCAATAGAAACGTCTCCCGCTCCTCGTCTTTATCTTCTTGGTCTTCGTCTTCGGCTTCAACTATTGATGACAAACTCTCGAACTTCGTAATTCCTTGACAATTCGTAACCTTTTCTTCAAAATCCTTGTCGCTTGAAACTTCCTTATAGATTTTCCTTCCCCACGACTTATTAAATAAAAATAAAAACAATGATAAATTTTTCTCTTGTCTCTCTCTTTTTTTTTTCTTTTTTTTTTCAATTTTTTTTTTGATGGAGACAAAAGAAATAAAATACAAAACAAAGTGAAAATAAAACAAACCGTGGTCGTGGGAGAAGTATTTTACCTCCTAATTCTTCACAACTTGTATCGCCTCAAAATCATAAACTTCAACAATTCTCACCTTTTGATTCTCTTTGCTCTCGTAAATAAGTCTTCATACTTGGATATAAAATTAGGCTCATTGTATTGTAAGTCTTCAACATATATAAAAATCTGCTCTTTGTATGTTGCTTTACTTGGATATAAAATTTTCTCTTTTCTTGTTCAGTTGCTTATTAACCTTAAACGTTTCAACTTTCCTTGTAGATTTTTATGTCGTTCCTTGTTGATGATGATGATGTTTCTATACACCCGTTATTGTCGAGAGAAAGAATGGTGCTAACTGCAAATCGAACTACAAGAAGGAGGCTTTCATCTATAGACGTCACCCTCATGATTGACAAAATTATCACTCAAGAGATCAAAGAGTAGTGCTTCTATTGGTGGGAGGTTGGGTAGCTTACCATTCTACCCGGAATTAACGTATGGTGACACACACTCAAAAGAAATCTTTTTTAGTCAGCTACAAAGAAAATTTGGTCGGTGCCTCACATGATATAAATACGGGTAGTCTCCACTAATGATTGATCAGCAACTCTAATAATGCATTTCTCCCTGCTCCTAATTTGCATCACTAGCATGATTAAATCCATTATTTAACACTCTAACAAGTAAGAAATCCAAACGTAGTTCCCTAACACTTCCAAGTTCAGTTATGTCGATCAGAATTCTCTATGTAAACATACCTAGAAGTATGCTAGTGACTCTAAAATCTCTACAAGTTGGAGGTTTTATGCAATTTTTTTTTTTTTTCAAATATGCTTAACCACTCCCCCACACTTAAACCTTACATTGTCCTCAATGTAATTGAATCGTCCTAGCAAAGTCAAGGTGGGAAATCCTAACAATATATGGAATAAGAAAAAATAAATAAAATTAAAAAGCAAAAGGATAAGAAATACAAAACCTATGGGTTGCCTCCCATGAAGCGCTTGCTTTAAAGTCGACGGCCTGACTTGGCTCCCCATATACTAACAATCGGAAAATTTGGGGATCCACCCATAATACTTGTTTTGCAAACAATAACTCCATACAAATGTGTTGATGGTGGATTTTCATTTAAGGTTAAAATTGTAAAAACTAGAAAATAATGCGCTGACATCTTGTAAAAGATAAAGCCATTAATAAGTGTTGGATACTCCCTCACTTAATTCACCAAGAATGGAGCATGTGGCAACAATCCCATTCTATGGATACACGAAATTCATCCAGGTTGGAGCATGTAGCAACAATCCCATATACCCTGTGAATTTCTAGCATTATTAATTAATGCGCAATCAGCCTTGTATTTCCTGTACTCATTATCAGTGCGGCATGACGACTGAGTGTTACTCTTACAGAGCAACACGAACCTCCAAGCATTATAATGAAACCATGTACGAAATACCCGTACAGGCTGACTCTCGGTGTGTTATACTAGCCCGATTGAGCCCCTCTCGGTGTGTTATACTAGCCCGATTGAGCATCCAGACTGACCGTATCAGTCCGGATATGATCGCAGTCATCCAACTCCACAAGCATGATTGGATGACCCAGATCAATTCCATCACCCCCAAGCAGGTATGGAATACCCACTGCCGACCCCACATGGTCGTCCATTGGCCTAGCTTGCCAAAAAACGTTCATACCAAGCAGTATGGACGGAAAACCCTAAATTAGGGTTTGCGGCATATTACATGTGTCGCAAAACAGTCTCAACCATCCATCTTCGCAGGTATAGATGGAGGGTGTAAATGTAAACTCAAAGGGCCCAGAGCATGTCAACACAATCACCGAGGGCCCGCCTACACACTTGACCAACCGGTCAAGACCAACCATGCTTGGTCGTAACAAATTCGTGCGCCCAAACAAGGGGTGACGCACGGCTTTGAAATCCAGAATTAGGGTTTTGAGCATCACGAGCGTCCATCTTCTCCGGCACGAATGGAGGGTCCAAGATTATATTAAGCAGGTCCGGTCATACTAGCATGACCACCATGGACCCATCTATTCCCTCACCCGATCGGCCAAGGCATATCATGCCTGGCTAATTCAAAACGCACGCCCAAACTAGCGTGGTCACACCTCCCAAAACCACAAACTGATCTCGACCGCTCAACTTCGCCGGACGATTTGGATGGCTCAGATCACGTTTTTATGGGATATTCAGGTATAGGCGTAAACACCAGCCTACCACCTTCACACCAGGCCAATCGGCCAAGACCGACCAAGATTGGTCGTCTTGGAACGTGTGCCTGAAGTGGGCGTGACGTGCGGCTCTTGCGGCACTGGTTTCCTGTCGCAAATCGATCTCGACCACTCAACTTCACCGAATGAATTGAGTGACCCAGATCATACTTTCGTGAGGTAATGGGGTATATGCGCCTACACCATCATGCCGTCTACACGCATGTATGGTCGGCCCCGGCCAAAGTTGTATCCCATGCTTGGTTTCGACCAAGTGAAGAGTGATGCCTACGCACCTCTTCAAAACCCTAATTTCATTAACTGGTCGAGATGAGTTTCTCAAAGATCATCTCACCTGTCCAACTTCACCAGCTTGGTTATACAACCCTGGTGAGGAGTTAGTTGGTCAGTGAGGCGTCATTACCCATCACTTTACCACACCATGATGCAGTACCTGCATAAAATACACACGATACTTCACAAGTATCAACTTCCTAATAACGCATTATTCAAATTAGCATTACATGCTACCTATCGTGGATCCACGATCCACACGTTGAACATCAATCATGTCACAAACTGGGGGATACATACTGGGGTATTGGTCCGGCGGTTTACAGCGTGCAACGCGCCATCACAAGAACGTGTTAGGAAGTCATGGACGATAAGAGATGAATAGGAGAAGTGGGCAAGACCGGGTCGTGTGGCACCGACGCACAACTCCACTACTCCATCACTCCACTTCCTCCACTTCCCACGAGAGACGTGAATAAGGCTCAATGACTTGTATAAATAGGTTCTCCGCCCTATTTCAAAAACAAGGGAAAAACAACGAGACAAGTGTTAATACAAAAACGTATTCCAACACCCGAGCCTGCTGGCATCAATCGTAAGCCTGCTCATCTTTTCGTTACAAGTCATTCATAGCCAACACCTTCACAATCTCAACACCTTCTTCGCTTCCTTCCCTAAGATCAACCCCATCTCCTTCACTTTGTGACCGAAACAAGTCTGGAACGGCCATTTCTTGGTTTAGGCCGGACTTGCATGCATTGACTTCCGAATCTACAAGCACTCACCGCGCAACGCATTTGTTTAGGGTTTAGATTCATTCCTCATCCACACACCCCAAATTACCAAATTCAACAGGAGTAGTTTTCACCCATAAACAAAATGTTAGCACAAGAAAATAATAATGATGCTATCGCTTGATAGAAGTTTCCCCCACACTTATTCTTGTCCACACTCGGAAGTGTATAAAGAACATAGAATTTTGGAACTTCCATGTATTCCTCTTGGCAAACCTGCATAGTGTTAGAATCAAGTGTTTCCAATGGTGGATATTTAGAAACAAAATCATCCAAAAATACTTTTGAAGCACATACATTCAAACCAATAAGAGGTAAATGAGAAGAATCAAAGTTCAATTGGGTCTTCCATAAAATCAATGAATTTGGTTTCATCCTCTAGCATCATCTCTTCAACATTCTCATCATCGGAATCAGGCCATTCACTAAAATGATTTTCGTCGGTATAGATTGTAGGATCTTCTTGTGAGGGTATTACACTGTTTATAACAATAGGTAAGTCACACCCAATCTCCTCCTTTTGAATATGCGAAGGATCGTTATTATGATCCGGAGTTGGAATAACTTCCTCATTGTTGCAACGCTCATACACTTCCGCGGACTCATATCTTTCCCTAAGGAATTTTTTCCAAGAAGTAAATGCATCATCTTCAAGCTCTACCTTTTGAATAGGTGCTTGATCATTATTAAGATCAAGGCTCGAGTAAGCTACACTAGCGTCTTCAAAAGTCTCCAAAGGTTGGTCCTTTTCAACACAATCATCTTCATTTTCAGACTCACCATAATAAGAATCTTCATCGGTTTTATAACCTTTATCCCGACGTCGTTTAAGTTCCATATGAATAGTCCTACTAATTTTTGCGACAAGCTCTTCCGAGTCTCCATCATCTTCCAATTTGTATAATTTCTGTGCAAGTTTCCTGACGTTCACACGCTTACCACCGTTGATAGAGTTTCTAGACTGTATCTCCTCTTTTGGAAAAAGTGAAGGAAAAACACGATGAAGAGGAGTATATTCCAAATTCTCTGTCTGCACATTACTAGGAAACAATTTGTTAGATGCATAACTATCCTTCCATCCTTGTGATTGTCCACTTACATACCCGTCATAAGGTTGTTGATATGTATGAGAATATCCATAAGGTTCTGTAGGAAATTGATCATAGCCAAAATATTGGTTTTGATTGTATCCTAAGGATGTTTGGAAGTTGTCATAATGTTGAGGTTGAAAACCGTATTGATTGTTTTAATATGCTTGCTCTTGTTGTTTATGGGTGAAAACTATTTCTGCCGGTTTTGGTAATTTGGGATGTGTGGATGAGAAATGAGTCTAAACCTTAAACAAATACACTGCGCGGTGAGTGCTTGTAGATTCGAGAGATCAATCTATGCAAGTTCGGCCTAAACTAAGAAATGGCCGTTCCATACTTGTTTCGGTCACAAAGTGAATGAGATGGGGTTGATCTTAGGGAGGGAAGCGAAGAAGGTGTTGAGAATGTGAAGGTGTTGGCTATGAATGACTTGTATCAGAAAGCTGAACTGGCTTGCAGGGTGTAAGCTATCAGTTCCGGTGTTTGAATACGATTGTATCAACACTTGCCTCTGTTGTCTGGACTTGTTCTTGTTTAAAAAATAGGATGAAGAGCCTATTTATACAAGTCTTTTAGCCTAACCTTCGTATCTCGTGGGAAGTGGAGAAAGTGGAGTGATGGATTAGTGGAGTAATGTGTTAGTGTCACACGACCAGGCTTGCCCACTTCTCCCATCATCACTTAACCGTCCATGACTTCCTGACACGCTCTTGTGATGGCGCGTTGTGCGCTACACGCTGTAAACCGCCAGACCAATACCCCAAGTATGTATCCCCGTTTGTGACATGATTGATGTTCTGGAATGTGTGGGTCGTGGGACCCACAAAAGGTAGCATGTAATGCTAAATTGAATAACTGCGTTATTCAGGGGTCGATACTTGTGAAGTATCGTGTGTATTCTATGCAGGTACTGCATCATGGTGTGGTAAAGTGACGGGTGGTGATCACCAAGACGCCATCGACCAATTAACTCCCGACTGTGGTTGTATAACCAAGCCGGTGAAGTTGGACGGACGAGATGATCTTTGAGACACTCATCTGCCACCGTTGATGGAATTAGGGTTTTAGAAGAGGTGCGCAAGCATCCCTCTTCAGCCTGGTCGAATCCAAGCTTGGGATACGATTTTGGCCAGGCCGATCGTACATGCGTGTAGACGGCATGACGGTGTATGTGCCCATACCCCATTATCTCACGAAAGTGTGATCTGGACCACTCAATTCGTCCGACAAAGTCGAGTGGTCGAGATCGGTTTGGCGAAAAACGAGTGCAAACAAAAGCCGCGCATCGTGCCAACTTCGGGCGCGCGTTCCAAGACGACCAATCTTGGTCGGTCTTGGCCGATCGGTCTGGCATGTAGGTGATAGGCTGGTGTTCACGCCTATACCTGACTGTCCCATGAAAACGTGATCTAAGCCACTCAAATCGTCCGGCGAAGTTGAGCGGTTGAGATTAGTTTGCAATTGGGAAGTGTAACCACGCTAGTTTGGGCGGACGATTTGGGATAACCAGGCATGGTATGCCTTGGCCGACCAGGTGAGGGGATAGATGGGTCCACGGTGGTCATGTTGGTATGACCAGGACTCGCTTAATCTAATCTTGGACCCTCCATTCGTGCTAGGAGAAGATGGACGCTCGTGATGCTCATAAGACCATAATTTTGGGTTTCACGGCCGTGCGTCATGCTCCATTCGGGCGTATTGAATTGGGATGACCAACCATGGTTGGTCCTGACCGATTGGTCAGGTATGTAGGCGGGCCCACGGTGATTGTGTTGACATGCTCTGGGACTTTTGAATCTACATCTACACCCTCCATCTATACCTGCGAAGATGGATGGTTGAGACTGTTTTGTGGCACATTACATGTGCCACAAACCCTAATTTAGGGTTTTCCGCCCATACCGCTCTGGTTTGGACGTTTTGGCAAGCTATGCCAATCTTTTGGGGAGGCCGACCATGCGGGGTCCGCGTTGGTTCGGCAGCGAATATTCCATAGCTGCTTGGGGGTAATGGAATTGATCTGGGCCATCCAATCATGCTGGTGAAGTTGGATGATCGAGATCATTTCCAGACTGATACGGACAGTCCGGATGCTCAATCGGGCTAGTATAACACACCGAGAGTTGCTCAATCGGGCTAATATAACACACCGAGAGTTGCAGCTGTACGGGTATTTCGTACATGCTTTCATTATAATGCTTGGAGGTTCGTGTTGCTCTCTTTGAGAGAAACACTCGGTCGTCATGCCGCACCGATAATGAGTACAGAAATACAAAGTCGCTTTCATTATAATTAATAATGCTATAAATTCACAGGGGTATATGGGATTGTTGCTACATGCTCCAACCTCGGATGAATTTCGTGTATTTAATTCACGAGAATGGGATTGTTGTCACATGCTCCATTCTAGGTGAATTAGTAAAGTGAAGAAGTATTCAACACTTATTAATGGCTTTATCTTTTACAAGATGTTAGCGCATAATTTTCTCGGTTTTTACAATTTTAACCTTAAATGAAAATCCACCATCAACATTAAGTCCCCTGCCTAGCACATAATGGTTACACTATTGTGGGGTAGGCATGAGATGGTGACAAATTTGTACACTGAAATGACCAAGCTAAAGTGAATACATATTTACCGGATAGGTCGACATCGTCAGGCATTGCCTTGGAACTGGTTAGTCCTGATTAAGGTTGTGAAGGAAGCAGGACTTGATCTGGTGTGTCGCTTTGGTTCCCTTTTGTTGATCGTGGTTTTTAAACAAAGGGTAAAATCGTAAAACCCCAAATAACCTAATGTCACCGGTGACACATTTATTAGGACATTTAATGCATGTAGTCAGTAATTAATAGGGTTTTTTTTTTCAAATTAGGGTTACAACGAACAAAACCCTAAATTCCCCTCCGTGCCAATGGCAAATCATGCCAGCCACACCTAGCCCAAGCTAGCTGCGCCATGCCAAACGCACTCTGCCTTGGCCCTAGCTATGCTAGTCACACCAAACGCGCCAAAGCATGCCAACCATGCTAGCCGCACCTCCGTGCCAATGGCAAATCATGCCAGCCACACCTAGCCCAAGCTAGCCGCGCCATGCCAAACGCACTCTGCCTTGGCCCTAGCTATGCTAGTCACACCAAATGCGCCAAAGCATGCCAACCATGCTAACCGCACCTCCGTGCCAATGGCAAATCGTGCCAGCTACACCTAGCCTAAGCTAGCCGCACCTCTATGCCAATGGCAAATCATGCGAGCCATACCAAACGCGCCGAAGCATGCCAACCATGCTAGCCGCACCTCCGTGCCAATGGCAAATCATGCCAGCCACACCTAGCCCAAGATAGCCGCGCCATGCCAAACGCACTCTGCCTTGGCCCTAGCTATGCCAGCCATACCAAATGCGCCGAAGCATGCCAACCATGCTAGCCGCACCTCCGTGCCAATGGCAAATCATGCCAGCCACACCTAGCCCAAGCTAGCCGCGCCATGCCAAATGCACTCTGCCTTGGCCCTAGCTATGCTAGTCACACCAAACGCGCCAAAGCATGCCAACCATGCTAACCGCACCTCCGTGCCAATGGCAAATCATGCCAGCCACACCTAGCCTAAGCTAGCCGCACCTCTATGCCAATGGCAAATCATGCCAGCCATACCAAACGCGCCGAAGCATGCCAACCATGCTAGCCGCACCTCTATGCCAATGGCAAATCATGCCAGCCACACCAAACGCGCCAAAGCATGCCAACCATGCTAGCCGCACCCTCGTGCCAATGGCAAATCATGCCATCCACACCTTGCCCAAGCTAGCCGCGCCATGCCAAACACACTCGCCTTGGCCCTAGCTACGCTGGTCACGCCACGCCAAGCCAAACACCCTTACCTTGGCCCTAGCCGCGCCATGCCAAAGTAGCGCCCGCACCTAGGCTTGCAAACCATGCAACCTAGGCCAAATTGGCCACGCATGCCATTGGCACATGCCAACACGCTCGCTGGTAGCTTTTTCTACCTGGGCGCGACCCAAATTGGCCACGCATGCCATTGGCACATGCCAACACGCTCGCTAGTAGCTTTTCCTACCAAGGCGCGACCCAAATTGGCCACGCATGCCATTGGCACATGCCAACACGCTCACTGGTAGCTTTTCCTACCAGGGCGCGATACAAATTGGCCACGCATGCCATTGGCACATGCCAACACGCTCGCTGGTATCTTTTCCTACCAGGGCGCGACCCAAATTGGCCACGCATGCCATTGGCACATGCCAACACGCTCACTGGTAGCTTTTCCTACCAGGGCGCGATACAAATTGGCCACGCATGCCATTGGCACATGCCAACACGCTTGCTGGTAGCTTTTTCTACCAAGGCGCGACCCAAATTGGCCACGCATGCCATTGGCACATGCCAACACGCTCGCTGGTAGCTTTTCCTACCAAGGCGCGACCCTAATTGGCCACGCATGCCATTGGCACATGCCAACACGCTCGCTGGTAGCTTTTCCTACCAGGACGTGGCCCTAATGGCCGAGCATGCCATTGGCACATGCCAACACGCTCGCTGGTAGCCTTTCCTACCAGGGCGCGACCCAAATTGGCCACGCATGCCATTGGCACATGCCAACACGCTCGCTGGTAGCTTTTTCTACCAGGGCGCGACCAAAATTGGCCACGCATGCCATTGGCACATGCCAACACGCTCGCTGGTAGCTTTTCCTACCAGGGCGCGACACAAATTGGCCACGCATGCCATTGGCACATGCCAACACGCTCGCTGGTAGCTTTTCTAAACACGGGCCATGTTTCAACTTGGCCACGGATGCTGGTAGCCCAACTTGCAAGCCGTGCAACCTAGGCCAACTTGGCCGTACGCGCCATTGGCACATGCCAAAACCCACGCTGGTAGCCTAACTTGCAAACCGTGCAACCTACCGCCAAGGCATTCCGCACATGCCATTGGCACATGCCACACACGCCACTAGCAGCTCTATGTATTGCCACTTACACTCAACGTACAACCTACCACCAAGGCATTCCACACATGCCATTGGCACATGCCACACACGCCACTAGCAGCTCTGGCATTGCCACTTGCGCTCGAGGTACAACTCGCAACAAAGGCATTCCGCACATGCCATTGGCACATGCCACATGCGCCCCTAGCAGCAACACTTGCACTCAAGATGCAACCAACACTCGAGACATCAACACAAACTGGGGGATGCTTTCCAGGGTCTTGGTTTGGCGGTCACAGTTTGCAGCGTACACTACGCTCACATTAAGAAAGCGTGAATAGGAATAAAGCGGTCAAATAAATGAGGAAATAATGGTGAAAATGTTTTCACCCATTAACACCATGCGGTAACCACCTCCTCCCATTATTTCACCCTTTACTCTCTTCCTTCATGAGGCCAGGGTACGTTTCAATCTCGACTTGTATAAATAGGTCTTACCTATTTCCACCAGAGAACAAGTCTCGGTCAGGAGAAAAATACAACACTCTCAGAAAAGGCAACTTTGCAAGCTCTCCAAAAGCTTTCATCTCTTGCAAGCTTCCTAAGCTTTCACTTTCTGATACAAGTCGAAACACTACTCTCCCAGAATTATTCTGGTCTCAACACCTTTCTTTGCTTCCCTCCCCAAATCAACCCTTCTCTTCCACTTTGTGACCGAAGCAAGTCTGGAACGGCCATTTCTTGGTTTAGGCTGGACTTGTACAGATTGATCTCTCGAATCTATATAGTGCTCACGTGCAGCACATTTGTTTAGGGTTTAAACCAGTTTCTCACTCACCCACCGAATTTACCAAAATCGGCGGAAACGATTTTTACCCATAAACAATTGGCGACCACAGCGGGAGGTTCGATCTTTCGGTTACAATGTCAACTTTCAACCATTGATCTCATTCTTCGATCCAGACGTCAAGATGGTAGAGGAAGGAAATCCACTCCGACTCAGTTACTCGACGGCTCGATTATCAGTCATGACATGACAAGGGGCGACTGGGGACTTCTCACAGGCTAGAAGCAAAACGATCCGCCCAGGGATTAACGGACTTTGTTATCCGACAACTCAGCAACGATTCGGAAGACTGGGGACTTCCCATGACCATGTTTAAAAAAAAAAAAAAAAAAAAAAAAAACTTGGTCTTGCACCCGGAAAGTTTATTCTCATCAGAAGACCTGAGAAACCGAGTAAGTCTTATCTAGACAAAAATACGTGGTTTGCTTTTTCAAGTTCTGATAAAACCGATAGCCATGTTATGTTTCATCCCATATCATCTACCAACACACGGTTCCATGGTTTTCCTGGGATGTTTGCGTCACTTTCAATCATAACTAAAACAATCAACTCCTAAACAATTCATTCCAAAAAGAATAACCCGAACTGTCAAGGTAACATTTATCTATCAACCCAAGAAATCCAGGAAGACAAAAAACCATAAACCAGGCGCTTTGTTTGCCTTTCAAAAAAAAAAAATTCACCTACCCGTACATACCTACTTTGCACAATAATAATTACCTGTCACTATTAGCAGACGTTACTACAGTGACATTTGAAGAATTATTTATGATGAAGTATTTCCACAAGTTTATGAAAGGCATACCTATGGCTACGGTTTACACCAGCACAAGAAAACAATAAAACAAATTGAAAGAGAAATGCTGGAGTACATAGCTGGAATATGCTTGCCCACTTTATCACTACCGCGCTACCGCTAACACCATGACGTGATAACAAAGATACGAGGTAAAAAGGGGAGCCAACCCATTTCATAAGCATAACACTTTTTGAATTTGAATAAGGAAAGGATTTCCTGTTTGAGCTACGTATGGGAAGAGGCAAGCTGGGCCCGCAGAACAAGTCCAAGCCACGCCAAGCGGCACCGTGCCAAGCCAATGGTCCACACCATACCGAAATCCAAGCCATCGTCCATGCCTAACCAGCGTCCACACCTAACCAGCGTCCACACCAAGTCAACGCCCATTCCAAGATGATCCAGCGCCTACCAGACGCGTTTCCCAGATGCGCTTACCTGATGCGCTTGCCAGACGCGCATGCCAGAAGCGCTTTCAAGCGCTTACGCGACGCGCTTGCCGGACGCGCTTGCCGGGGACGCGCTTGCCGTGCACACATGCCACACGCGCATGCCAGCCGCAGTACCACACTTTGTGCTAACAGTTTGCATCCTTCCAGCGCTAACATCTTGCGCCCTTCCAGCACCATCCTCGCCCTTCGAAACAGCGCCATGGCTCCAGAACTTCGTGATCAAAACCGTGTCATCTCTGCACGATAAACTTACGATCACCAGAACCAAAGCCACTTCCGCCACCCCAACGGTTCTTCAAGCATGAAAGCTCCAACCGTCACCAGAGACGCTACTCCACCATCAGGGCAAGATACTGGAAGATCCGGAAGAAGCCGACCTCCTTTTAGCACTGTTGATTCGATAAAAAGACAAAAGATACTTCAGCAGGACGCGCATTTATAGATGAAGAGGCTCGCGTTGCTCTTGAACGCCCAGTAGAAGGGGATAAGCAATCCAATTTCGTCACACGTGAAGATCAGGAAAGACTTCTCCAAAATCGAAAGCAAGGGAAATCAACAACTCTCCTGAGTTCACGGAGACCCTTTTTTTGTTGGGACCCGCATAATGGGAACTTCGCCCACAAAGTCGCACAGTCTATGATGAAACAGTTATGTGAGATTCTATATTTCTCCAAGGCATAACGTCAAGACATATTTGCACCCCTCAACCGCACTGCATCAGGAAAGCAGGCGTTTCCAGCCAGGGAAGCCGTTTCCAAACCCCAACCTCTCCTAGAAAGCACGATCGACAGATGTAACTGGGGACTCCTAACCTCTGTTCTCTTGAGGGATGTCGAGTTTGACAGAACGTGACGCGGCCTCCGACTTCAAAATGGTAGCCGTCAAGGCTCTGAGAGTTGCAAGATGTCGTTTCAACGTTCTCTCCAGTAGCTCCGCATCAACGTTCTCTCCGAAGTAGCTACGCATCAACGTTCTCCAGCAGCGGCTTCGCTTCAACGTTCGCTTCAATGCCACTCCTTCCTGCAAAGAGTCGTGCCGCCACACTCCCCATATCAAGGAACATAGTCACAGCCAGCCAATCTTCGTAGTCATGGACACCTTTTAATCCATCTCGCCAAAACTCGTGATCATGGACAGTTTGCTCGCTTACGCATCCAGCCAATCCTTTTACGTCCACGGAAGCCCATAGAATATCAGCCAACCTACTTTGTTACCACGACAATGTAGTTTCTCCTGATTACATCTCCTACCAAGAAATGTTGCCCCTTATTCGTTGATACCAGCCGAGCTTCACCGCAAAGAGCAATTACTACAAAGATGGAAACACGTAAACCATACTTGAGAACGGAAGATATACACGGGATCCCTTCACTGTCAAAGCTCCGAAGAACAGTCCACCAAAAATCCGTACCCACAACAAGGTTCTCTGCTCTTCAAGGGTGCAGCGCAAGAACATCATCACCTCTCTGTCTAGAAGATGCCTTCAACACTTTACGAGGCCGCGGAGGATCCCGAGCCTGCACTATCCAGAATATGTCATCATGTAATTTCTGAGCATCCCAGTGTCACATCCAGAAGAGTACGATAGGCTTATATCAAATCCCTTAGAGGGGGGGATTCAAGGCGATATAATGAAAGTAGGTTATGCATGGGGACTACCAGCGTGAGATGCTTTCACTCCCCTCAACCAGGTTATTACTGATTTCAACATCATCACTATCGAGGTTTTACGAGCCGCGGGAATTTCTCAACATGAAGCCGTATATGTGCACCGAAAACTCCAAAAGCATGCCAGAAGGTTACATTCACGTATTCATCCATGCCATCATATCAAACCGAAGTATGACCGGGGACTTCTCACCGCATCCCATTTCGTAAGATAGTCCAAGATTCAGCAGATGGTTTGAAGGATTAACTTGGAACAAAGTCCTGGAAGACTTGATAGCATCGCATCGGCAATGGAATGTCTCCCTATTTCATCCCGGGGCGCCAGCAGTTTTCGACCATGCAAGCATTCACAACAACTTGAACATGTCCATGCCGAAGTTTGTGGAATAACATCAGTTTTAACCCTCTACCGACGTTTACAACGACTTGGATACTATTGGCCGGAGATGGAAGACCAATCTCGATTACTCCAAAAGATCCCGGGCGGAGGAACATGCACAGGCATACAGAAACAGGATTTCCAGGGCGTACAACAGCCATGTAAAATCCAGGGTTTAGCCATGTAAAATCCAGGGTTTAGCCATGTAAAATCCAGGGTTTTTAAGGAAGGAGATCTGGTGCTAAAAACCGCCAAACACATCCAGCAAGATGCATCGGCACCGAAGTTTTCTCCCAAATGGGAAGGGCCGTACATAATCACTAAAGCGTATGACAGTGGTTACTACAAGATTATCAAAGAAGATGGGGAAAGCTAGAGACAGTCATCAACGAAAAGTGGCTTAAAGCATACTACGCCTAATCACTTCCCTGCAACATGCTACATCAAAAATTCCTACTCTTCAAGTCTCGAGTTAAATCTTCAATTCTCTGAGACTCCAAGGCCAAAGCTTTCTCCTCTTCTAGCATGGCTTCTGTGGCAGGAATCACACCAGCAAGAATACCAGCTCTGTCGACTTTCACAATATTGAGACGATGCCGCAACCAGCTGATATTAAACTCCAAGGATTCACAGGTGGACACCATGTTCTCCCACCTTTGAATGGCTAACTCTGCAGCAGCACAGATGGACATATTCTCCATCTCAGCAATCATTGGAAAAAGACAGTTCACTACGGAAACCAAGGCGGACGAACAACACTTCACTGCGCTCCTGGTAGAGATATGGCCGTATGTCTTCCATATCCTCGTATAAAGGACCACGAATTCTTTCCGCACCAGGAAACCACCAACATTCCGATAATTGGAGGAGAGACACCTCATACTAGTCCCGAATGACAATCCTGCATAGGGGTATTCACAACAAGAGAGCCCTAAATCAGCGTTCTCCAAGTCTGCAAACGATCAACGAGTTTGGATTTGAAGGGAGGGGAACGACTAGGTCATCCTCGTCGATAACGATGAACGCATGCTCCACCGGGATATCTCTGCACGAGAGGGAAATTTTCCATTCATCAAACAAGCGGTGAAGCGTACGTCAGTCTACCGAAGAAGAAGAAAACATACCGGTATGATTTTCTTAACCCGAATAACCTTTGTTGGGATGCTCCTGCAAGAGTCAGACCTCGCGCCTTCACCTGGAGAATCTGGCTGGTTAGAAGATGATTCGTCTCTGTGCGACATGACAAAGAGAGAAACTCAACAAGAAGAACCCTTTCTCAAACGAGGGAGATGATGCAATTACGTTGGGTATGAATACGGAACCTTAAAGAAGGAAAGGAAGTAATGATGGACATAACGCTTCCAGATTTTTTTTTTTGGCATGGATGATGCCCTGATTGAAGCCGCGCGTGAAGGAAGGCAAAATAAGGAAACTTTGCTATCTGTAGAAACACTTACTCCCTCCTTGTTTTCACCGGTCCCATCAAGCTCGCGCCAGTCTCCCCAAACTTCCCAACAACCGCCCAAGTCACGCCAGCTAGCACGCTCAGCTTCCCCATCTTGCGTCGGTCCCACCAGCTAGCACGATCAGCTTCCCACTTTGCGCCGGTACCGCCAGCTAGCACGCTCAGTTTCCCAACTCGCGATAACTTCTCAATGCCGCCCAGCTTCCTGTCTCTCACGACGCTAACTTCCCAATTGTGCCAGCCTCCCGATTTGCGCAAAACTGTCAGAGGCAAGGATTCCAAATCCTATTTATAAAAAAGGTCAGACAAGCCTCCTCAATTCTCTTTACGATTTGTTGTCGATAATTTGTCACCATCTTATGCTTACCTCGCAACAAAGCTCCTGTTCCAAGCTAAGCATGGGACTTAATGTTGATGGTGGTTTTTAAACAAAGGGTAAAATCGTAAAACCACAAATAACCTAATGTCACCAGGTGACACATTTATTAGGACATTTAATGCATGTAGTCGTAATTAATAGGGGTATTTTTTCAAATTAGGGTTACAACGAACAAAACCCTAAATTCCCCTCCGTGCCAATGGCAAATCATGCCGACCACACCTAGCCCAAGCTAGTTGCGCCATGCCAAACGCACTCGCCTTGGCCCTAGCTATACTAGTCACACCAAACGCGCCAAAGCATGCCAACCATGCTAGACGCACCTCCGTGCCAATGGCAAATCATGCAGACCACACCTAGCCCAAGCTAGCCGCGCCATGCCAAACACACTCTGTCTTGGCCCTAGCTATGCTAGTCACACCAAACGCGCCAAAGCATGCCAACCATGCTAACCGCACCTCCGTGCCAATGGCAAATCATGCCAGCCACACCTAGCCTAAGCTAGCCGCACCTTTATGCCAATGGCAAATCATGCCAGCCATACCAAACGCGCCGAAGCATGCCAACCATGGTAGCCGCACCTCCGTGCCAATGGCAAATCATGCCAGCCACACCTAGCCCAAGCTAGCCGCGCCATGCCAAACGCACTCTGCCTTGGCCCTAGCTATGCCAGCCATACCAAACGCGCCGAAGCATGCCAACCATGCTGGCCGCACCTCCGTGCCAATGGCAAATCATGCCAGCCACACCTAGCCCAAGCTAGCCGCGCCATGCCAAACGCATCGCCTTGGCCCTAGCTATGCTAGTCACACCAAACGCGCCAAAGCATGCCAACCATGCTAACCGCACCTCCGTGCCAATGGCAAATCATGCCAGCCACACCTAGCCTAAGCTAGCCGCACCTCTATGCCAATGGCAAATCATGCCATCCATACCAAACGCGCCGAAGCATGCCAACCATGCTAGCCGCACCTCTATGCCAATGGAAAATCATGCCAGCCACACCAAACGCGCCAAAGCATGCCAACCATGCTAGCCGCACCTCCGTGCCAATGGCAAATCATGCCAGCCACACCTTGCCCAAGCTAGCCGCGCCATGCCAAACACACTCTGCCTTGGCCCTAGCTACGCTGGTCACGCCATGCCAAGCCAAACACCCTTACCTTGGCCCTAGCCGCGCCATGCCAAAGTAGCACCCGCACCTAGGCTTGCAAACCATGCAACCTAGGCCAAATTGGCCACGCATGCCATTGGCACATGCCAACACGCTCGATGGTAGCTTTTTCTACCAGGGCGCGACCCAAATTGGCCACGCATGCCATTGGCACATTCCAACACGCTCGCTGGTAGCTTTTCCTACCAAGGCGCGACCCAAATTGGCCACGCATGCCATTGGCACATGCCAACACGCTCACTGGTAGCTTTTCTTACCAGGGCGCGAGACAAATTGGCCACGCATGCCATTGGCACATGCCAACACGCTCGCTGGTAGCTTTTCCTACCAGGGCGCGACACAAATTGGCCACGCATGCCATTGGCACATGCCAACACGCTCGCTGGTAGCTTTTTCTACCAAGGCGCGACCCAAATTGGCCACGCATGCCATTGGCACATGCCAACACGCTCATTGGTAGCTTTTTCTACCAAGGCGCGACCCAAATTGGCCACGCATGCCATTGGCACATGCCAACACGCTCGCTGGTAGCTTTTCCTACCAAGGCGCGACCCAAATTGGCCACGCATGCCATTGGCACATGCTAACACGCTCGCTGGTAGCTTTTCCTACCAGGACGTGGCCCTAATAGCCGAGCATGCTATTGGCACATGCCAACACGCTCGCTGGTAGCTTTTCCTACCAGGGCGCGACCCAAATTGGCCACGCATGCCATTGGCACATGCCAACACGCTCGCTGGTATCTTTTTCTACTAGGGCGCGACCAAAATTGGCCACGCATGCCATTGGCACATGCCAACACGCTCGCTGGTAGATTTTCCTACCATGGCGCGACACAAATTGGCCACGCATGCCATTGGCACATGCCAACATGCTCGCTGTAGCTTTTCTAAACACGGACCATGATTCAACTTGGCCACGCATGCCATTGGCACATGCAAAACACGCATGCTGGTAGCCCAACTTGCAAGCCATGCAACCTAGGCCAACTTGGCCATACGCGCCATTGGCACATGCTAAAACCCACGCTGGTAGCCTAACTTGCAAACCGTGCAATCTACCGCTAAGGCATTCCGCACATGCCATTGGCACATGCCACACACGCCACTAGCAGCTCTATGCATTGCCACTTACACTCAACGTACAACCTACCACCAAGGCATTCCACACATGCCATTGGCACATGCCACACACGCCACTAGCAACTCTGGCATTGCCACTTGCGCTCGAGGTGCAACTCGCAACAAAGGCATTCCGCACATGCCACATGCGCCCCTAGCAGCACCACTTGCACTCAAGATGCAACCAACACTCGAGACATCAACACAAACTGGGGGATGCTTTCCAGGGTCTTGGTTTGGCGGTCACAGCTTGCAGCGTACACTATGCTCACATTAAGAAAGCGTGAATAGGAATAAAGCAGTCAAATAAATGAGGAAATAATGGTGAAAACGTTTTCACCCATTAACACCATACGGTAACCACCTCCTCCCATTATTTCACCCTTTACTCTCTTCCTTCATGAGGCCAGGGTACGTTTCAATCTCGACTTGTATAAATAGGTCTTACCTATTTCCACCAGAGAACAAGTCTCGGTCAGGAGAAAAATACAACACTCTCAGAAAAGGCAACTTTGCAAGCTCTCCAAAAAGCTTTCATCTCTTGCAAGCTTCCTAAGCTTTCACTTTCTGATACAAGTCGAGATACTACTCTCCCAGAATTATTCGGGTCTCAACACCTTTCTTTGCTTCCCTCCCCAAATCAACCCTTCTCCTCCACTTTGTGACCGAAGCAAGTCTGGAACGGCCATTTCTTGGTTTAGGACGGACTTGTACATATTGATCTCTCGAATCTATAAAGTGCTCACGTGCAGCACATTTGTTTAGGGTTTAAACCAGTTTATCACTCACTCACCGAATTTACCAAAATCGGCGGAAACGATTTTTACCCATAAATACCTTTGTACATATCTGGACAGAGCTTGGCCCCTTCATTGGGTCAGGTGTATTCCTTTTCGTCACATAGCAGCTTTCCTCAGATGTATCTGATAAGCATCGTTGATTGCTATCCCGAATTAGTAGCCTTTATAGGTGGCAAGTAAAGACTTCTTTTCTCCTGGGATTCTGTCGATTTGTGAGATTATAAAGAATTATCTCACGTAATCGTTTATTCTATATCTCAGGTACTGCTCCACACTTATCTGATCTTCTGATTGACTGATCGATTGATTGATTTTTTAAATATTTTTTTTGTGTGCTCATAACTTCTTCTCCTTTGTCGTTTATCATGGAAGCGGTGGACGATCATTCTGTCACTTCTTCAGAAAGAAGCTTCGAAGTTGACAAGCCCGAAACCCATGCGCAAGAAGAAGTAATGGCTAAAATCGATCTTCCACTTCGCGAAGTCGGCCGTGCTATACAGGGGATGTCTATCTCGCACCTGCGTATTGTCAGGGGAAGCATCTGTGCACTTTCAGCTGCGATTGACATGGAGGAGCGATGGAGGCGCGAGGAAGCGCTGCAAGCACTAGTAAGCGCAAGGGCAGAGAGATTTGCAGCGCGGTTGAAGAGGCGGAGGGTTGAGCATAAACGACCTTTGAATGAAGATAAGTGTGATTACCTAATCTAGGACGGCGTGATAATTCTTGATTCCGACACAGACGAACCTGAACATTTGAAAGCAATCGACACGACTCCTAATGTTGTTGTGTCCTTTGATGCTCCCGCTGATGATGTTGGGATGGAGTGCGTTGCTGTGGAGATGTCTGATGCAGAAGTTGAGGTAAATCCGAAGGGAGGATCATCAACAGGTGATGGCGCTGAAGCAGAACCTAACGGTGGTGCAGGCGATATCGACCCTCTTGGCGACTAAAACCTCTTTTCTTCTTTTTCCGCTTTCCAAGTATATTCAGTATATTTGAACATCTTCCTTGTACTCAGTGACAGCCGAGTTCAAGGTTTTCTTCTATTTGATTGTTTGAATAAAGGTTTTTTTTTTTTTTATAACTCTTTGTCAAGACTGCAACTGAACCTTCTCAGGCGCAAGGGTGCGCCTTCACACGTAATTCTTTGTGATAAAAGAAATAATGCCATAATGGAATACCTACGGACTGTGTTCCGATGCAAGATCTTCCGGCCTGGGGTGAGTGGATCAAAGTTTCTTCCCTTCCCGCGCATATCTTTTCCCTCAACTCTTTTCAGTATGTTTTTGTTTAGGGTTTCTTTCCTGACCTGCTCTAGTGGGTTGATTTAGTATGGGCTTTGTGTCTTTAGGGGTAAAGAGGTTCTTAGGTGGAAATAACACTTCAATTAATTTGAAAATTGAAAATTGAAGCCCTAATTATGAATGCAAGTATTGCAATCATTCTCTAGAGGAATTACAAATATGATGTGAAATTGTAAAGGGAAATACGCTCGGAGGAAGTAGCACAGCGTCTTAAAGCGTGTAGGATGCTGGAAAGTGATAGCACAGCGTCTTAAGTACGGTAGGGTTTGAGCCATCGCGAGTGAATTGTTACGCCTTCTAGCTTGTCAGCGTTGATGAGTTTGCAGTAGCCGCCTAGGATGACATCTGCTACCAGGTATGGTTCATCCTCCTTCTCGGTGGCTGAATCGGGTGAGGTAGCCATTCTCACCATAATGCTTCCGACCTTGAATGCGGTTGTCTTCGTTACTAGGTCCCCAATTCCAAACGGGTTTGGTCGTGTAGACATCGGGGTCTTGGTTTTGTCGTCTTTGAACGAGACAACTTCTAGACTCCTGATGAACTGTTTGAAGGGGCCGGCCTCCCATTCACATCTCTTAGCCAAGGTTTTTTGGCTAGAGCCAGTCCCCAGGACTTGTCAGAATGGAGGGCGGTAAGTTGTAAAGAGGGTTGCGCGATGAGACTTACTTGAGATCGGAACCTTTCAATGTATGCTGGCAGGCTCTCTCCGGGAAGTTGTGTCACATTGGCAAGTCAGCTGGTGCGGCAACAGACAGTCATCGGAGTCCGAAGGCGTGTTGTAGATTCTTTCGTGTATCGAAACCCAGTAGAGGACAGACTTCTAGTATTGCTTTGTTGTCATGCATCCAAGAGCGTCCTAGGATTATGTCGTAGTTGGGATGATCTTTGACTATGTAGAACTTTGCTTGTGTCGAGGCATCACCCAATTTGACTTCAAGATCGATGTATCCATATGCATCTCCGAGTTCTCCTTCCGAGTCTTTAACCAGTTGGGTGAAGAGTAGCTTCTCGCTTTAAAATCTTTTTGCTCTCAAGGTCTTGATGTAATGATGTTAAATTCAGTAGCCGTATCAATCAACGCGCTATCGAACGTAACGTCTCTCAAACGAGTGGCGGTTAGGAGTCCCGAGTTTCCTTTGCTCGCGTCCCTCGGGAAAGACGGGGTTCTGGACCGCTACGGATACAAACGCCCCGCCCGACACAAAGTGGTTGAGGGCCGCAAATATGTCTTGACGCTGTCCTTTGGAGAAATACAAGATTTCACACAAGTGCTCCATCATAGATTGTACAGTCTTGCGAACAAAATCCCCAGAAATCATGCAGTTCTTGATAGGAAGAGGGTCTCTATGAACACCTTCGTTTCCAAGCTGGAGTTCTCATGTCTCTATCTTTTCCCTGAATATTTGTTTCAGCCTGTTACAATCTTTGGTAGGATGATGGACGAATCTATGGTAGCAACAGTATTTGGGATCCGCCATGTCTTTCTCAGTTGGAGGACGTCTGATAGGAGGCAGCTTGATGGCATCATCTTGGATCCACGCTTCCAAGAGTTCTATCACTTCATTCATGGGGAAAGGAAAACCCGTATCTTCGGTGTCTCGTGTAGGAGTTTTGTCCGCTCCTTTTCGAGACGAAGTCAAGTGTGCCGGGGATGCCCGCTTGGTTTGTTGTTCCGTCGCCGAAGCTTTCCTTTTTTCTCCTCCGCCCACTACACTCACAGAAGGGCCAGTGTTGTATTGCTTGTTCGTGAGACGCATGCTTCCTCGACTTTCACGTGAATCTTCACTTCGAACAACTCTGGTTCTTTCTAGCAGTGCTGGTGCAGTTGTTGCTGAATGTTTGGCAGCTTCATGGAGTTGAGAGAACGTTTGAAAGCCCAGATTCTCTAATAGAGCGTGGTATATGGGTATCATCCCATTGATGCACAACTCCACCAATTGTCGTTCGGTGACGTTCGGGTCGTGACAATCTAGCGCTTGGGTTCTGAACCTTTTAACGAAGTCGTTAGGATGCTCGTTGTTCCGCTGAAGAATTCTTCCCAGATCTGAAAAGGTGATCTGTTCAGACACGAAGAAATACTTTCTGTAGAAAGCACTGACCATCTCGCTCCAATTGGATATGTTGTTAGGCGCGATGTTGTTGTACCAGGTGTACGCCCTCCCCGTAAGTGACTTCGAGAATTCTTTTAGGCGCAGAACATGATTGTATTCATGTTCCCCAAGGATTCCAAGAATCGAGAGACGTGTTCACGAGCATTACCAGATCACCGTCGTAGAGGGAGAACTGGGGAGAGATGTAACCTCTTGGAAGAGGAATTCGTTGTACATCTTGAGGGTACGGTGGCTGATGTTGGTGTATATCCGTTCGGTCCCCTTTTCCTCGATTTTGGAGAAGTCGTTCCAGATCCTCGCGTGTGATGAAGTTGGATGGCTGGTCCCTCTCCCTTGGGCGTTCAGGAGCAACACGAGTTTCTTCATTCATGTGGGTCCGAGTGGAAGTGCCTGCTCCGGTGTATTGAAGACATCTCTCGCCGGCTCCAAGGGTTGCCGTGAATCTTGTGGCAATCGTTCGGTTAAAGTTTTAAGGAAAGTGAGTACCTCTTTCTGAGTTGCAGCCATATCCGTTTGAGTCTTAGCAAGAATCTCCTGCTTCTCCATCAAGTCTGCAATGGTAACAGGCGTTGGTCCTCCTCTTGTCCCTCCGGCTCCTCGTCCTGATGAAGGAGTGAAAGTTGTTGCTCTGGTGACTACCGGAGGTGTTACACTTACTGGAATATTTCCTACTACGCTGGCGCTGATGGTAGAAGTGACGGCTCCACGAGATGTATTGACCACGGTAGCTCCACTGACAGGTACTTCGACACCAGGATTGTTATCCACACTAGCTCCATCAGAATTGATTCTCGATCCGGACCTTAATTCCACCATCTTGAAATGAATTGTTGATTGAATTGATTCTAAGATCTACCCTTTTTGAAATTGATAAAATTGAATCGGATTTGGGAGAAATTGACTTTACAACCGAGAGATTAACCTCCCACTGTGGTCGCCAATTGTTTATGGGTGAAAACTATTTCTGCCGATTTTGGTAATTTGGGATGTGTGGATGAGAAATGAGTCTAAACCTTAAACAAATGCACTGCGCGGTGAGTGCTTGTAGATTCGAGAGATCAATCTGTGCAAGTTCGGCCTAAACTAAGAAATGACCGTTCCAGACTTGTTTCGGTCACAAAGTGAAGGAGATGGGGTTGATCTTAGGGAGGGAAGCGAAGAAGGTGTTGAGAATGTGAAGGTGTTGGCTATGAATGACTTGTATCGAGAAAAGCCGAACCGGCTTGCGGGGTGTAAGCTAACAGTTCCGGTGTTTGAATACGATTGTATCAACACTTGCCTCTGTTGTCTGGACTTGTTCTTGTTTAAAAATAGGATGTAGAACCTATTTATACAAGTCTTTTAGCCTAACCTTCGTATCTCGTGGGAAGTGGAGAAAGTGGAGTGATGGAGTAGTGGAGTAATGTGTTAGTGTCACACGACCAGGCTTGCCCACTTCTCCCATCATCACTTAACCGTCCATGACTTCCTGACATGCTCTTGTGATGGCGCGTTGTGCGCTGCACGCTGTAAACCGCCAGACCAATACCCAAGTATGTATCCCCCAGTTTGTGACATGATTGATGTCTAGAATGTGTGGCTCGTGGGACCCACAAAAGGTAGCATGTAATGCTAAATTGAATAACTGTGTTATTCAGGAAGTCGATACTTGTGAAGTATCGTGTGTATTCTATGCAGGTACTATATCATGGTGTGGTAAAGTGACGGGTGGTGATCACCAAGACGCCTTACTGACCAATTAACACCTGACCAGGGTTGTATAACCAAGCCGGTAAAGTTGGACGGACGAGATGATCTTTGAGACACTCTTCTGCGACCGTTGATGGAATTAGGGTTTTAGAAGAGGCGCGCAAGCTTGGGATACGATTTTGGCCAGGTCGATCGTACATGCGTGTAGACGGCATGACGGTGTAGGCGCCCATACCCCATTATGTCACGAAAGTGTGATCTGGACCACTCAATTCGTCCCAAGCAAAGTCGAGTGGTCGAGATCGGTTTTGCGTAAAAACGAGTGCAAACAAAAGCCGCGCATCGTGCCAACTTCGGGCGCGCGTTCCAAGACGACTAATCTTGGTCGGTCTTGGCCGATCGATCTGGCGTGTAGGTGATAGGCCGGTACTATCCCATGAAAACGTGATCTAAGCCACTCAAATCGTCCGGCGAAGTTGAGCGGTCGAGATTAGTTTGCAATTGGGAAGTGTAACCACGCTAGTTTGGGCGGACGATTAGGGATAACCGGGCATGGTATGCCTTGGCCGACCAGTGAGGGGATAGATGGGTCCACGGTGGTCATGTTGGTATGACCGGACTCCTTAATCTAATCTTGGACCCTCCATTCGTGCCGGAGAAGATGGACGCTCATGATGCTCATAAGACTATAATTTTGGGTTTCACGGCCGTGCGTCATGCTCCATTAGGGCGTACGAATTCGGATGACCAACCATGGTTGGTCCTGACCGATTGGTCAGGTATGTAGGCGGGCCCACGGTGATTGTGTTGACATGCTCTGGGCCTTTTGAATCTACACCCTCCATCTATACTGCGAAGATGGATGGTTGAGACGTTTTGTGACACATGTAATGTGCCACAAACCCTAATTTAGGGTTTTCCGCCCATACCGCTCTGGTTTGGACGTTTTGGCAAGCTATGCCAATCTTTTGGGGAGGCCGACCATGCGGGGTCCGCGTTGGTTCGACATCGAATATTCCATACCTGCTTGGGGGTTATGGAATTGATCTGGGCCATCCAATCATGCTGGTGAAGTTGGATGATCGAGATCATTTCCAAACTAATACGGACAGTCCGGATGCGCAATCGGGCTAGTATAACACACCGAGAGTTGCTCAATCGGGCAAGTATAACACACCGAGAGTTGCAGCCTGTACGGGTATTTCGTACATGCTTTCATTATAATGCTTGGAGGTTCGTGTTGCTGCTGAGAGCAACACTCGGCCGTCATGCCGCACCGATAATGAGTACAGAAATACAAGGTCGCTTACGCATTAATTAATAATGCTATAAATTCACAGGTATATGGGATTGTTGCTACATGCTCCAACCTGGATGAATTTCGTGTATTTAATTCGAGAATGGGATTGTTGTCACATGCTCCATTCTAGGTGAATTAGTAAAGTGAAGAAGTATTCAACACTTATTAATGGCTTTATCTTTTACAAGATGTTAGCGCATAATTTTCTGGTTTTTACAATTTTAACCTTAAATGAAAATCCACCATCAACACTTGTCCACCATACATAGAAAACCGGTAACTGAAATAAGATTCTCAGAAACTAAGTTAGATACGATATAGAATCTAACAAAGCAAGAATAAAGCAAAAAGAAAAATTAAAAAAAAAAACAACTAAAATCATCCGCTACTCCCCGGCAGCGGCGCCAAAATTTGATGCGTGTCGTAACCACAACAAATTAGTGAATATTTTTCCACCTAATTAACAACTAATATAGTGTAGTCAAGTTCGTTCCCACGAGGAGCAAGAGATTTTTAGTTGTAAAATTGTCACAAAGGGGGTTTTGTTTTATGAAGCAAAAGAAAATAAAGCAATTCAAAGATAAAGTTGAAATCAATAAGAGAAGTTAGATCAAGGAGTCGTTCTTTGTTGCAAAACAATGATTCAAGTTATGTTTTTCATCCACATGTTATTAGTCACAGATTATCACCAACCGTAGGATAGTAGGTTCGCTTAGCTAACCCAAAAATCCCTTATTTCACTGAGTAACAGGTCCGCTTAGTTATCAGATTCTATTCAAAAGAACCACCTTGAGGATCGCTTACAAGATGTAATTCCCCGAACGCATTAAGATTGATGAATTTATTAGGTTGATATTAGTAGTTAGACTCTTAGATCAAGGTCTACTTGCTAACGTTGTTTTCACACACAATTGCTCCACGGAATCCCTCCACAAGGTATCGTGTTTGCTACTTGTGTAAAGAGTCAAGAAACGATTACTTATCCCCTAACTTTCACTAGCTTTAGATAAAATTAACAAATCAATTTAGCTTGCACTCTAAACAATCTATCAATCAACCATGAATGTATAAACATTCCTATTAGTAAAAACAAACGATAATCATGTGAAAACTTCGAAGTAGATTTAAAACAAAACTCAAAACATGTCAAGAACTAGGAATTCATCCTCAATCAATAGAAAATTAGCTACTCATGCTAAGGAGTTCACACAAAGAATAAAGAAAAGAAAATTGTTGTGTGTGTAGAGGGTGTAGATGTGTAGTAGAGAACTTCTCTATTTATAGGCTTCAATTTGCTTGCAATCCTCTTAGGAATAGAATCCCTTTCCCTTTGTAAGTCATCTTTCCAAGTCCTTGTCTTTCTCAAATCTTCCATCTTCACTTTCCAAATTCAAGTCCAATTCCTCAAACTCATGAGTCTAGATAATTCTTCACAAATTTCTGTATTTTTGGTCGCCTGAAAAGTTCTCGGGATCACCGGAATCCGGCCTGAAACGGCACCGGAAAAGCACTGCCGGTTACTGGAGTCAAGCTAACGTCCACCGTTAAAGTTAACGTTCAAATCGGACAAACTGGTAGTCAAGGGGTCAAGGAATAAGTAAGTCAGCTGAATCAGTTCGTCTAAGTCAGGGTCTGAATCGTCTGACTCACTAAAAGGATCAATCATCGGCCTTACTGAGTCGACTCGCCAGAGTAGAAAACTGGCCGAGTTCTGGTTGTATTTCGATCATCTCCGGCCAATTTTAGGCCCTTGTTTCTTTAATTCCTGTACAAACCTAACATACATCTAAGCATTTTCACTCACAAGTCACAACCCATTTGATTTCTTCTCAACAATAGCAGCGACTTCTTCCATCTCGATTAGCAGCAACAACCATTAGTTCTAAAGACGATCTTGTGATAATCCATTGTTAACAGACTCCGTTTTGTGCGTGATTGATCACAAGAGATTCAAGTGATTGTGTGCAGGTTTTTATTGAAGATTTAAGAAGATTTGAAGACAAAGAAGATATTGAAGATCTGACTTGGGTTTTTGTTTATGGGTGAAAACTATTCCAGCCGAATTTGGTAATTTGGGGTGTGTGGATGAGGAATGAATCTAAACCCTAAACAAATGCACTGCGCGGTGAGTGCTTGTAGATTCGGAAATCAAAGTCCGGCCTAAACCAAGAAATGGTCATTCCAGACTTGTTTCGGTCACAAAGTGAAGGAGATGGGGTTGATCTTAGGGAGGGAAGCGAAGAAGGTGTTGAGATTGTGAAGGTGTTGGCTTGCTTATGACTTGTAATGTAAAACCGAACCGGCTTACAGGATGCAAGCTATCGATTCCGGTGTTTTGTATTAACACTTGGTTCTGTTTTTTTGTCTGGACTTGCTCTGTTGGTGGAAATAGGGAGGAGAACCTATTTATACAAGTCATTGAGCCTTATTCACGTCTCTCGTGGGAAGTGGAGGAAGTGGAGTGATGGAGTAGTGGAGTTGCGTGTCGGTGCTACACGATCAGTCTTGCCCACTTCTCCTGTCATTGCTAACGTCCATAACTTCCTAACACGTTCTTGTGATGGCGCGTTGCACGCTGCACGCTGTAAACCGCCAGACCAATACCCCAGTATGTAGCCCCCAGTTTGTGAAATGATTGATGTCTGGAATATGTGGATCGTGGATCCACGAAAGGTAGCATGTAATGCTAAGTTGAATAACTGCGTTATTCAGAAAGTTGATACTTGTGAAGTATCGTGTGTATTTTATGCAGGTACTGCATCATGGTGTGGTAAAGTGACGGGAGATGACGCCTCACTGACCAATTAACTCCTGACCAGGGTTGTATAACCAATCCGGTGAAGTTGGACGGACGAGATGATCTTTGAGACACTCATCTGCGACTGTTGGTGGAATTAGGGTTTTAGAAGAGGTGCGCAAGCATCCTCTTGACTGGTCGAATCCCATCTTGGGATATGACTTTGGCCAGGCCGACCGTACATGCGTGTAGACGACATGACGGTGTAGGCGCCTATACCCATTACCTCACCAAAGTATGATCTGGTCCACTCAATTCGTCCGGTGAAGTTGAGTGGTCGAGATCAATTTGTGACAGAAAACCAGTGCCGCAAGAGCCGCGCGTCATGCCTTCTTCGGGCGCACGTTCCAAGATGACCATTCTTGGTCGGTCTTGGCCGATCGGTCTGGTGTGAAGATGGTAGGCTGGTGTTCACGCCTATACCTGAATATCCCATGAAAACGTGATCTGTGCCATCCAAATCGTCCGGCGAAGGTGAGCGGTCGAGATCGGTTGCGATTTGGGAGGTGTGACCACGCTAGTTTGGGCGCGCGTCTTGGAACAACCGAGGCATGATATGCCTTGGCCGATCGGGTGAGGGGATATATGGGTCCACGGTGGTCATCTTGGTATGACCGGACCTACTTAATCTAATCTTGGACCCTCCATTCGTGCTTAGGAGAAGATGGACGCTCGTGATGCTCAAAACCCTAATTTTGGGTTTCAAGGCCGTGCGTCAATGCTTTATTCGGCGTACGGGTGGGATAACCAACCATGGTTGGTCCCGACCGATTGGTCGGTATGTAGGGGCCCACGGTGATTGTGTTGACATGCTCTGGGCCCTTTGAATCTACATCTACACCCTCCATCTATACTTGCGAAGATGGATGGTTGAGACTGTTTTACGACACATGTAATATGCCGCAAACCCTAATTTAGGGTTTTCCGCCCATACTGCTATGGTTTGGACATTTTGGCAAGCTAGGCCAATTCTGGAGGGAGGCCGACCATGCGGGCTCCGCGTTGGTTCGGCAGTGGATATTCCATACCTGCTTGGGGGTGATGGAATTGATTTGGATGACTGTGATCATATCCGGACTGATACAATCAGTCCGGATGCTCAATCGGGCTAGTATAACACACCGAGAGGGGCTCAATCGGGCTAGTATAACACACCGAGAGTCAACCTGTACGGGTATTTCGTACATGGTTTCATTATAATGCTTGGAGGTTCGTGTTGTTCTATAAGAGTAACACTCAGTCGTCATGCCGCATTGATAATGAGTACAGGAAATACAAGGCTGATTGCGCATTAATTAATAATGCTAGAAATTCACAGGGTATATGGGATTGTTGCTACATGTTCCAACATGGATGAATTTCATGTATTCACAGAACGGGATTGTTGCCACATGCTCCATTCTAGGTGAATTAAGTGAGGGAGTATCCAACACTTATTAATGGCTTTATCTTTTACAAGATGTCAGCGCATGATTTTCTGGTTTTTACAATTTTAACCTTAAATGAAAATCCACCATCAACATTAAGACCCCTGCCTAGCACATAATGGTTACACTATTGTGGGGTAGGCATGAGATGGTGACATATACAAACGTAAGAAGACAAGATAAAGGAAGTCTACGGAGGGATTACGGCCGTGGGAAATCCTCCATACGTGCACGATCTTAAGCCTTGATGAACCGAAGCTTCCTCCCTTAGGTGTTTGAGTTAGAGACAAGATTCTTCTTCTATTGGGATTAGGGCGTGGGTGCTTACACACTGCTGGTTGAATCGTTCGTGTATCCAGATGCTTTTCTGATTAGGGCTCAAAAGAAAGCCTGACTTGGTCGGTGTCGAATCCCCATATATCGGGCACCGTAATCGTTTTAGGGTTTCCTCAGCATATATGCAGGTATAGAGATTTTGAACCACTTTTACGATTTTGCAATAGGGCTTTCTCATGAAACTCGGTTTCCTCATCATGTCGAACACCGGTGGATCGTCTTCTTCATACCATCCAGGATCTTCCGTTAAACGTGCACGACCTGCGTCTGGGCTTCATGATGAATCCCCTGCTTGTGTTCTCCGAGTCAAGAAGATCATACCGGTTCGTCTCTTTTTCCTTTTCTGAATAATTGCTTGTTCTTCATAATGATCAGGTGAATAATCCTCTCATCCTTGCAGAGATATCCTACCGGAACATGTGTGTGGTTATCGATGATGACGACTTGATCCTCTTCCTTCAAAATCAAACACACCTACCCCTCGTGAACCTCGAAGATCTTGATCCGGGTATCTCATCTTATGAATACCCCAATGCGGGTCTTTTCTTCGATGTTCGTATGAAATGTTTATCCTCCGGCCTACCGAGATGTCGGTGGATTCTTAGTGCGGAAGGAGTTTGTGCCTTTGTACACAAAGTTATGGAGGAAGTACGGCCATATCGCAACCGAGATTGTGGTTAAGACTTTGTTCACCGCTTTGGTCACCGTGATAACCGCTGCCTTCTTCCCATGATTCTTTGAGATGGAGAATATTTCTATCCGCAACGTTCTTTGAATCAAGCCTCAAAAAGTGGGAGAATATGGTATCTACCTGCGAATCCATGGAGTTCAACGTGGGTTTGGTTGCGGCGGCGTCTTGATATTATCAAGGTCGATCGAGCGGGCATCCTCGTGAATGTTGTTCTGCTGCGAAAGCTATCTTGGAAGAGGAGAAGGCTCGGCCGCAGAATTAAAGGAGGTAGAGCGGGTTTTACAGGACTTGAAGAAAAGAACATAAAGATATCAAGCTAGACTGGAGATGATGCTCTCAAGGAACTATAATCTTCTAGATGGCCTCCTCTAAGTCGCATTCAGCTGCATTCATTTATGCCAAAAGTTTTTGAACGTCTTTGTGGAATAAATTGTATTGGTTTTTGATTGGTGAAACGGGTTTTTTCATTGATGCATCTCTGAATATAATTGGTGATTCAAACATGTAATGAAAATAAATGCCTGTATTGTTGTTGGAGCGAGATAGTGGTCGGGCATGATATGCCTTGAGCCATTTTCCATTGATGATTTGCTTCCAATTTGCCTACGTCCACCTTAATGATCTTGTAGTAGCCGCTTGTATTGTAAGCCTTGGTGATTTGTGTAAGGACCTTCCCATTTCGGTGAGAACTTTGGTGCGGACATGTCTTGTTGGATGTGTTTTGTTTTCAAAACCAAATCTCCCACTTTGAAAACACGTGATTTCACGGTTTTGTTGTATGCCCCGGAAATTCTATTCTTGTACACTGAGTGCGTTCTTACGCTTTGCTTCTTCTGAAATCCAGTGTCTAACTCGCTACTCTAGAGTTAGAGGTTTGACCGTTCCAGTAGATCCCGGTTGCGTTGCAATCTGGTGATGGGATTTTGATCTCTGTTGGCAGAATTGCATCCGCTCCGTAAACAAGTGAGTATGGGGAAACTCCAATGGAACTTCTGGGTGATGTCCGGTATGCCCATAGCGCCATTGGTAACTGGTCATGCCATTCTCTAGGGTTATCGTGTACTATTTGAATGATGATCCGGATCAATATCTTGTTGGTACTTTCAGCTTGTCCGTTCCCTTGAGGGTAGTAGATGGTGGAGAAGACCTGTTTAATGCCATACTCTTCAAGTAGCTCTCGTACATGTTTATTGGCGAAGGAAGTGCCATTATCAGTGATGATATGCTAAGGCACACCAAAACGACAAATGATATGTTCTTTAATGAAAGCCGTAATCGTTGCTCCTGTAGTCCCTCGCAGGGGGGTGGCTTCAACCCATTTGGTGAAGTAATCTGTCGCGGTTATGATGTACTCGTGTTGCTTTGATGACGGAGGGTTGATTTTCCCGATGATGTCCAGTCCCCAGCTGTAAAATGGCCATGGACTGCTTATCGAGTGTAGAGGGGTGGAAGGCGCATGAACAAGGTTCCCATGAATTTGGCATTTGTGACAGCTTTGAACGAAAGCGGCTGCGTCATCCTCCATGGTCGGCCAATAGTATTTCTCGTGTATACGGAGAAACAGTTTCCTCTTCCCTTGATGTTCTCCTTCATGTGTCTCCTTGACATGATTAGGACTTCCTCCCTGCCCGGGCATCGTAGTAGATCACCTCGAAGCTCTTGCGATACGGGATCCCTTCGTGCAATACGAACCGCTTGGCCTTCTGTTTTATCTTGATAGCATCCTTTTGATTGGCAGGAGTCATTCCGTCACGGAGATAACTAATATATGGCTCTCTCCAGTCCCCAGTGTGATTCACGTTAAAAATTTCCAATTGATGTGGCGGTGCTTGGCAATTTGAGCAGGACTTCTGAAGTAGTCGGATTAAGCCTCCATCCCTGGCCAGTAATAGCCCAGACGTTGGAGTCTTCGGTAAAGAGTTACCACCAGTGATTGTCCACAAATTTTGTTGTGAACATGATTCAGCTTTCCTTGGGAGAGTGAGCTGTTGAGCTCTTGAATGATCAGAGTTCGCCAATCATCGGTCTTGGTGTCTTTATATTGTGATAACCATGTCGATTCTATGGTTCTCCTCTTTACTGTCAGGGTTTCTTCCAAACCTTCAAACTTCAATTTGGAAGCCAGGGTTGCTAGACATTCGGCGTGTTTGTTGTTGCTGCGACTGACATGGGTTATGGTTGCATCAGCGAAATAATTCAGTAACCTCGGTGCTTCTGATCGGTATGGAGCTAGCGTTACTTCCTTTAGTGCGTATACCCCATTCATCTGATTCACCAGTAACTTGGAGTCACCTCTTATCTCCAGGCGCGTGACCCCCACTTGCTTGGCTATTGACAGCCCTATGAGGAAGGCTTCATACTCTCACCGAGTTGTTGGTGCATTGAAGTCCAACTTGAAGGAGTGTGAGAATACTTCCCAGTTGGAGATACTAATACCACGCCCGCTCCTCAAGATATCTGCTAGGGGTAGCAGAGCCATCAAAATACAAGAGCCACACTTCTTCTTCCAAAACAGAGACGTCTGGAAATTCTCCAGGGAGATCTTCGTGTAGCCCTGTAGTGCCTTCTCCAGGAAATGCCGCTAGTAAGTCTGCAACCGCTTGACCTTTGATAGCCCTAGGTGACGCACACGTTATGTCCAGCTCTGACATTTGGAGAAGCCACTTGCTGTCCTTCCGTCGGGGACCGGCTTTGAAAGTAAAAACTTTAAAGGATCGATTTAGACACGAGTATCACCCTATTAGACAGGTGAGGTAATGCCCGAACTTTTGAATGGAATGGATCAAGGCTAAACATGCTTTTTTCCGCTCCGGGGTATCCGAGTTCGGCATCTCTCAATATTCGGTTGAAGTAGTATATGGGATGTTCGATTCCCTCGTCGTCTTCCTGAGCGAGTAGAGCTCCTACTGCGGTGTCACTGAAGGCGGTGTAGAGATGTAGCGGCTTTCCTTGTGCAGGAGACTTCATAATGGCTGGAGATGACAGTATTCGTTGAATCTTTTGAAAAGCCTCCTGCTGGGTTGTGGTCCAAATGAAGCTATCTCCTTTCTTTAGCAAGGGAGTGAATGAGGCGGCAAGTTGGGCTAGACCCGATATAAAACGTCGGATGTAGTTTACCTTGCCCATGAAACTCGGGGTTCCTTCACGGTTCGTGGAGGCGGCATTGTGAGGATAACTTGAGTCTTGGACGGGTCTACCTTAATCCCTTCCGCGGTTACTTGGAATCCTAGAAATTTGCCTGAAGAGACACCGAAAGCGCATTTCAAAGGATTCATCTTCAACTTGTATTCTCGACAACTCTCGAACACTTGCCGTAAGACGTTGGTGTGATCTGATCGAGCCCTTGACTTGACCACAATATCATCTACGTAGTCTTCTACTTGTTTATGCATCATGTCATGGAAGATTGCCGTCATAGCACGTTGATACGTTGCGCCGGCGTTCTTTAAACCGAATGGCATAACGGTATAGTAAAAATTGCCAAGAGGGGTTCGGAAGGCTGTCTTACTTGCATCGTGCTCATACATCCTTATCTGATTGTAGCCGATGTAACCATCCATGAAGGAAAACATGCCGTGTCCGCTAGTGGCGTCTACTAACATGTCGATGTTAGGCAGGGGAAAGTCGTCCTTGGGGCAGCACTTGTTCAGGTCTCTGAAATCCACGCAGCACCGAATTTGTCCGTTTTTCTTCTTTCTTTGGGACCACATTGGCTAACCAGGTCGGATGATGAATAGGTCGATGAACCAGCGACTAGTAACTTCGAATTTCGTTCTTGATTTGTTCTTCCACTTCATGTCTGAATTGCCTCGGAGATTGCTTGATTGGCTTGGATCCGGGTATGACATGTAGGTGATGGGTGACCAATTTTTCATCTAGACCAGGCATTTCCTCGTATGCCCAGGCAAACACATCTTGGTACTCCTTGAGTAGTTGAACAAGACTCGTACGTTCGTCTGTGGACAGATTCGAACTGATAGAGACTGGCCTGGGAGATTCTTCATCCCCGATGTTCACAGTCTCGAGCTCGTCAGTTGTGGAATTGGTTTCATCTTGTAGTTGTTGCGGGGCATCTAATACCTCCTCTTGTATTTCGTCGTTCCCGTGACATTCAATTGAAATTTGAGAGACTGGCACCCAGTCTCTCCTGTTAATTGCTAACAGTGGCGCCGGTATATTGTCTTCCCCTTCTGGTCACGTTTCACCTCGAAAGTGCGTTCCCTTTTGGTGTGAACGCGGGTTAAAGCCTCACTGGATAAAGATGGACGCCCCGTCAGAGAAGGCATGTCGTGGTGCTTGGCCCTCAGTGATGTAAGTCGGTCTTCTTCCTGGATTGAAGCCCACGTGGGTAGTGGGGTGCACAGGACTTTGTCTGATCTTCCCTGTGAAGTATCTTTTGGCTCGAACAGCTCCACTCCGCATATTGGTGCGTACGGAGACAATGATGCAGGAATACGGATGACTTTTTCATTTAGCATGGTCTTCAGGCACTGGTGATACGTTGAAGGAATGACCTTGTTGTCGTGAAGCCATGGTCTCCCCAGTATCAAATGGTAGTCCACCTCCTTTTCTATGACTTCAAACTTTGCTCTTGACTGAACGGGTCCTACTGATAAATTCAGATTAACATACCCGTATGTGCTGGTCTGATTTCCTTCGAAGTCCGTCATCGTGGTGGTCTTTCGTACAATCTTGCATGGGCTAACCTTGGCTGTATTGAGAGTAATCACATTCGAAGATGCTCCTGTGTCAACGAGGGCCCTCCTGAACTCTGAACCCTTGATGTGAGCGGTAACATGTAGGGCCCGGTTGTGACCTTCCTCTGCCATCATGTCGTCCTCTGTGAATGTAACATTATTTAAAGACGTTTTCGATGCAGTTAAGACTTCTGGACGAGAAGGAATCAGGTGTACGTCCAGAGCTATTTTATTAACTGCAGCAAACGTCTCTGCTCGTTGATTCTTCGAGAGGTGCAAGAGTTCACACAAGCTTTCCACTAGAGATGCCGCTTCCTGATCCACCGGCCTCGGTTCGTAGTAAAGCCGCTGATCACGAGGGGAACTAGTCCCCGGTGTAAAGGTCTCCGGAATGCTCATCTCTGACGTCATCTTGATGAGGAGATCAAGTATGCCGTTTATCGCTTCTTTGATTAGCTCCATGTTCTTCGTGTGAATCTCCTGTACCCACGCTAGTTCGCTTAATGTTGGGAATCTCCTGATTATGCCGTCAGATACGCCGTTAGGAGGAGGGGTATCTCCGTTGGAGGAACCGTCAGTATTTGATACCGTCAAGGTGGTCCTAAGACCAACCATCTCAGAATTGACTGAATGGTATTGAAGAAATTGACTTTGAGAGATTAACCTCATTGTGGGTCGCCAATTGTTTATGGGTGAAAACTATTCCTGCCGAATTTGGTAATTTGGGGTGTGTGGATGAGGAATGAATCTAAACCCTAAACAAATGCACTGCGCGGTGAGTGCTTGTAGATTCGGAAATCAATCTGTGCAAGTCCGGCCTAAACCAAGAAATGGCCGTTCCTGACTTGTTTCGGTCACAAAGTGAAGGAGATGGGGTTGATCTTAGGGAGGTAAGCGAAGAAGGTGTTGAGATTATGAAGGTGTTGGCTTGCTTATGACTTGTAACAGAAAACTGAACCGGCTTACAGGATGCAAGCTATCAGTTCCGGTGTTTTGTATTAACACTTGGTTTCTGTTTTTTGTCTGGACTTGCTCTGTTGGTGGAAATAGGGAGGAGAACCTATTTATACAAGTCATTGAGCCTTATTCACGTCTCTCGTGGGAAGTGGAGGAAGTGGAGTGATGGAGTAGTGGAGTTGCGTGTCGGTGCTACACGATCAGTCTTTCCCACTTCTCCTGTCATCGCTAACGTCCATAACTTCCTAACACGTTCTTGTGATGGCGCGTTACACGCTGCACGCTGTAAACCGCCAGACCAATACCCCAGCATGTATCCCCCAGTTTGTGACATGATTGATGTCTGGAATATGTGGATCGTGGATCCACGAAAGGTAGCATGTAATACTAAGTTGAATAACTGCGTTATTCAGAAAGTTGATACTTGTGAAGTATCGTGTGTATTTTATGCGTGTTTGCATCATGGTGTGGTAAAGTGACGGAGATGACGCCTCACTGACCAATTAACTCTCGACTGGGGTTGTATAACCAAGCCGATGAAGTTGGACGGACGAGATGATCTTTGAGACACTCATCTACGACCCCGTTGGTGGAATTAGGGTTTTAGAAGAGGTGCGCAAGCATCCCTTTTCAGCCTGGTCAAATCACAGCTTGGGATATGACTTTGGCCAGGCCGACCGTAAATGCGTGTAGACGGCATGACGGTAAAGGCGCCTATATCCATTACCTCACGAAAGTATGATCTGGGCCACTCAATTCGTCCGGTGAAGTTGAGTGGTCGAGATCAATTTGTGACAAAAACCGAGTGCCGCAAGAGCCGCGCGTCATGCCTACCGGGCGCACGTTCCAAGATGACCATTCTTGGTCGGTCTTGGCCGATCGCTCTGGTGTGAAGATGGTAGGCTGGTGTTCACGCCTATACCTGAATATCCCATGAAAACGTGATCTAATCCATCCAAATCGTCCGGCGAAGTTGAGCGGTCGAGATCAGTTTGCGATTTGGGAGGTGTGACCACGCTAGTTTGGGCGCGCGTCTTGGAACAACCTGGCATGATATGCCTTGGCCGATCGGGTGAGGGGATAGATGGGTCCACGGTGGTCATCTTTGGTATGGCCGGACTACTTAATCTAATCTTGTACCCTCCATTCGTGCGGAGAAGATGGACGCTTCGTGATGCTCAAAACCGTAATTTTGGGTTTCAAGGCCGTGCGTCAATGCTTTATTCGGCGTAAAGGTGGGATAACCAACCATGGTTGGTCGACCGTGGTCGGTATGTAGGCGGCCCACGGTGATTGTGTTGACATGCTCTGGGCCCTTTGAATCTACATCTACACCCTCCATCTATACCTGCGAAGATGGATGGTTGAGCATTTTACGACACATGTAATATGCCGCAAACCCTAATTTAGGGTTTTAAAGCCCATCTTTATGGTTTGGACGTTTTGGCAAGCTAGGCCAGTGCGGAGGGGCCGACCATGCGGGGTCCGCGTTGGTTGGCGGTGGATATTCCATACACCTTGGGGGTGATGGAATTGATGGGTCATCCAATCATGCTTGTGGAGTTGGATGACTGTGATCATATCCCGGTTGATCTGATCGTCCGGATGCTGTCGAGCTAGTATAACACACCGAGAGGGGCTCAATCGGGCTAGTATAACACACCGAGAGTCAGCACAGACGGGTATTTCGTACATGGTTTCATTATAATGCTTGGAGGTTCGTGTTGCTCTGTAAGAGTAACACTCGGTCGTCATCCGCAGCGATAATGAGTACGAAATACAAAGGCTGATTGCGCATTAATTAATAATGCTAGAAATTCACAGGGTATATGGGATTGTTGCTACATGCTCCAACCTGGATGAATTTCATGTATTCCGCGTAACGGGTTTGTTTCCACATGCTCCATTCTAGGTGAATTAAGTGAGGGAGTATCCAACACTTATTAATGGCTTTATCTTTTACAAGATGTCAGCGCATGATTTTCTGGTTTTTACAATTTTAACCTTAAATGAAAATCCACCATCAACAGTTTTATAATATTTGGTGTGCACAATACTTGTTTCGGTAAAAGAGGATCCAATTAATAATCGGTTTATCCTTGTGGTAGATTGGATTGATTAATTGAGTAGATCGGCATCAATACGTTTCCTTGTGATTAAAGGTATTGATTGGCTTAATATTAAAACGATTACCTTTGGGTGATTGAACATAAGATAGATCTAAGGACCGGAGAAGGAGTTTATGTTAAGATAAACAGAAGAGCCTTTGTCCGACTCATATCACTTGGTTGAATAGAGTTGATACCAAACAAATTTGTTGTTCCTTTACTGTTTGGAATACGAACCAAAGGAATTGTTCCAAGTACGTGACTTATTCACAAGTCGGAGGCGTGGGAATACATACGGAACTAAGTGAACTATAGGGTTAGTTACTTGGTTTCAACTATACGAAGTTAGGTGTAATTTTGTGTAGCGGCTTAATCCTGAGAGTATTCAATTCTGGACAAGGTCTCGGGGTTTTTCTGCATTTGCGGTTTCCTCGTTAACAAAATCTTGTTGTGTCATTTACTTTTATTTTCCGCATTATAATTGTTTTATTATAATTAAAGTAAATCACACAAACATTAATTCCTATTTACTTGATAAGCAATCCTATTGTGTTTGGTTAAGTCCGAACCTTTGTATCAAGTAAACATACTTCGTTGTTGTATTGTCTCGATCTCGTATCCATAGACGATCACACGAAGTGTGAACCGATTAGTTGTATTGTCTCGACTCGGTCCATAGACAATCACTTTCGGAGAAAGGACTTATAGGTAGGAAAAGTTTTAGCTTGAGGTATATTTGGGTACCCTCGCCTTTTCACATTTAGCTTCGGCTTTATGATTGCATCTAAATAAGTTGGTATGTTATTCTATTTTGGTCATGAAGTATCTCTATGATAATTTCATGAGGATCCCATTAGTTTTCGTACCTTCACCAATTTATATTGACAAAAAGGGGGAGAATTAATGTGTAGTTTCATACTACAAATACATATGGTTTACGGATGGATCATTATGTAAGGGGGAGCGGTTTTCATGTCGAGGTGAAGTATTGACTAAGGGGGAGTGATACATATCACCATAGTATTGTTGTCAAAGTTTGTGATACAATTGAACTTTGATCTTTGTGTAATAATACTATGACACCGTATAACAATGATTGAGAGCATTTGTTTTCTCATTGTTATTGCTACGGATCTTCAACAACTATGATCTTTGAGTTGAACACGTTTAGAATCATGGAGTACTTGGAAGTGACGAAGATTTCGAGTCGTGTTGAAGATGCCAAGGAGATCAAGCATTTGGATGAGAAGCTACAAAGTTTTATTTATTTTGTAATCCATATGTATTGATAGTTTTGTCACTAAAATTGACAAAGGGGAGATTGTTAGAGCACCTTGCTCGTAGGAACTCGCATGCGTTGCTATCTCAAGCATGTTTGTCAATGTTAGTGATCAAAACTATAAGTCTTGATTTCTAGCCTATTTATAGATATCTCGGACTAGGACATAGATTGTGTAGTTGAGCTTAGACTTCACGGCGTTCATCATTTGAAGACGAAGAACTACTAAGGGGAGCTTGTGGAACTTTATCGACAAAAGGTATATGGAGACTGAAACTCATCTATCACTTGAAAATTCCATTTCTACTCTATCTCTTATATTGAGACATAAGTCGTATTACGATATAGTATTCTATATACACATTTGAGATTTCGAGCTGAGTTTATCTCGCTTACATAATTCTCGAAATATGTGTTAGCAAGCTTTCACTTTGACCAAGTTCATCTTATATCATGTGAAAATTTCCGAGTAACATCTTACATGGTTTGTGTGATACAATCATTTGGTGTAGTCTTGGAATGTTTCGTTATGATTATTTCAATATCTTGAAAATTGCTTTGATGCTAATAGTGTGTGAAACGACTATTGTCATCCTCTAAGAAAGTTTCAATGATTGAAATAAAGAGCTTAGAATTAGGTAACCATGCTTGGATATAAACATAGTGTGTTATCACATTTGTGTGTAAGTCCAAAACCGGGAACCTGAAGTATGCGTACACGTACGCGTACTGGCGGTTGTTGGATGTCTGGGCAAGTATGCGTACCCGTAAGCATACTGGCGGAAGTCTCAGTCCATGAATTTCTGCTGGAGTTTGGAATGTAAATTGGTATGCGCACCCGTACGCGTACTGGCGTAACCAAACTCGGTCCGGCTACTTAAGTATGCGTACCCGTTTGCACTTGAGTTGGTTACTTTCTAAAATCGGTTGTGTACAAGAACTTAAACATTTATAAAAAAAGGAATGCAATCTTTGCAAATCGTGGCTATAATGTTCATGTATTGATTCGAGTGAATCAAATCGATTTTTTGCTTCAATTGTGTTCTTGTATACTTCTATGAGAATATAACAATTGAACGGCTCTTTAACTAGTTTCATTTGAGTCATTTGAACTAGTTATGGTTAAGATGAATAAGGTTGATATGAGAGTAATCATATGGCTAACTTCGGTTAACTATTTGTGAGCCAACATGGTGTACACGTTTGGGTACGGTTACATAAACCTAAATGAGGGTACATTTCATTTGTGTCCAACTTCTGTTTATAGTCGTGTTTTTCCAAGGAACTCTCTATAATAACCTTCAAATTATTATATTCATAAATACATTTTTAATGAGACATAATCTAAAATATTAAAGAAATTTATATAATTAAGGAAACAAATATATCATTCATTCCTTTTAAAAGACAATATATTTGGCTCATAGAATTAAATTTCTTATAGAGTTTATACTCCATAAATTCGATATCTTTTAATTTTTCTTTTTTTATTTCCTATTTACAATCCTATTAACAATTTTAGGCAGTTTTTAATATTGCATTTTTATTAACATAAAATAAGTAAATAATTAAGGATAGTCAAGTAAAATATTATGGTCTCCTTAATATTTTGACAAAGTCAAAGCGGACAGTCTTTTTGAAACGGAGGGAGTAAGTAACTAAGGGTAGTCAAGTAAAATACTACGGTCTCCTTAATATTTTGACAAAGTCAAAACGAACAGTCTTTTTGAAACAGAGGGAGTAATTGGACTAAAAGGGAGGGATAATTGTGTCAAGTGAAAAAGACAACCATGGACACCAAATCCAATTTTTTTTGTGTCAATTGATCACTTACAATTTACAAAAAAAAAAATGGTCATATAAAGATCCTCCCTCGCAATAACTAACAGACTATTTTAGGACAATAGGTAGAACTGGTGCCATATGACAGGCTGAAATGTTAAATGAAGAAGTAGGGTGGAAGGTTTTTCGGTTTATAGCGGTGTTTTCAGCTGTGAGCAATTCCCCTTAGTGAAGTGTACATATGAATATAATGTAGTATATCCATGATAATCAGTAACTGCAATACATACGTTTTCTTTGAGTTGTTCAGCTGGATAGAACACTATAGATAAAATTAGACAACTTCTTTAACAAGATGATTAGCTATTTAGCTCACTAGTGGTTACTCTAGCTAACCCTATGTCCATTTGCGAGATTCTGAAATTGAAGCTGTTTTGCTTGATAAGGTTGAAACGAAAGTGGCCGTGGAGACTGCAATAAGGTCTCGAAACATTGAACCAGTTAGATGTTTTAGGAGAGTAGAGAGCCTGCGAAAGAAAGAAGATATTTCTTGTGGAATATTTTGTGGCCATAGTAAGCCAAAATGTGTCAAATGGAATTCTAATGGAATCTAAGTTAGGGAGATGTCTCTGTCTATTTCTTTTCATTTTGATTCATCTTCTTTTGAATTGATGAATATCTATGTCTATTCCTAACTCTGTCCCATTCCTTTATACGATTGGAGCCATATCTGGTGTCTTCGAATATATATATATATATATGGTATCTGGTTGAACGCGGGTGCACATCGCCCCCATTACCAATATGATCACACCAATTGCTTTACATAATTGGCAATTTGGAAATACCGTCATGCATGTTTTACAAATTCCTCAAAATCGGATTTGATCACGTAAAAACACTAATTCCTGATTGGAATAATTGAATTGGCAATTGCCGTTATTGGAAATACCGTCATGATTAATAACTATCCTTGGAATAAAATTGGCAATGGATTGGACAGTAACCCATAAAACTGTCATATGGTTGGATCCCACCAGGCCAGGGACTATAATCCTCCATAAAATATAGATGCGGATATAGGATCCTATATAACGGGCACCAAATACTCATCACTCCTCTTAATCACTACTCCCTACCCACTTTCACTGCAATATTTGCCTTCATTCCGTTTCTGCATCAAGAGAAGGAAATGTCGAACCCTAAGGTTTACTTCGACATGACAGTCGGCGGACATCCCGGAGGACGAATCGTAATGGAGCTTTATGCCGACGTTGTTCCTCGTACCGCTGAGAACTTCAGAGCTCTCTGTACCGGAGAGAAAGGTAAGGGTAAGAGCAGTGGGAAACCCTTACACTACAAGGGATCTTGTTTCCACAGAGTGATTCCTGGGTTTATGTGCCAGGGAGGTGATTTCACTTTTGGAAACGGAACTGGAGGTGAATCCATCTATGGAAAAAAGTTTAATGATGAGAACTTTGTGAAGAAACATACGGGACCTGGGATCTTATCCATGGCTAACTCTGGACCTGGGACCAATGGATCTCAGTTCTTTATCTGTACTGATAAGACTGAATGGCTTGATGGGAAACATGTAGTTTTTGGTCAAGTTGTGGAAGGTATGGATGTTGTTAGAGCTATTGAGAAAGTTGGATCTCAGAGTGGTAAGTGTAAGGTTCCTGTTGTTGTTGCTGACTGCGGTCAGCTGTGTTAGATCGAAGTGTTTGCTAATAATATTTCCCTAATTACGTCATTTGGGTTTCATTTTGTTGTTGTTTGTATCCTGAATCTCTCTAATGGAGCTCAAAATCTTGTACTACTAGTACGTGTCTAGAAAAATAAATATGAGGTTTTATGAATCGTATCTTATTAATGTTAATGTTTGATAGTTAGCAAATTCCTGCGGTGATTTAAATGGAAGTGGTGTAATCAATCAAAACAATAAAAATGAAACTGGTGTATGTAAAATTCAAGCAATTGCTTCTAATTGTTTGCAACAAGTTACAAATTTGAACTCTTCAATGTGGGCAAGGACTTGTTACCTAAGCAGCAGCTAATGAAATCAGGTGATTGAAGAAGAACATGTACCACTTTCTTGGATAGAAATTGAAGTGTCAACGAGTTCCTTTTCAGGACGATGACTTTGCCATTCTACTGAAAAGGTGTGTGGGGTATGAAATGTTATGATCTAGGCACTTAGTTACATTGGCCCATGATCTGGTAGACCATCTTCATTGTAGAGGTGCTATCCTGTATTTCTACGAAGCACCTACTACACCGGCCTATCCCTTAACATAAAAAGAAGAAGGAGAATATCGCCACCATATCAGGCCATTGCGCACTGTCTTTTTCCTATCTTGAAATTCTACATAGATTTTCGAATAACAATCTTCAGTCCAGGTTTGAAAAGCCGAAAAGCACTTCCAAAATAGTGACCTCTTGTTGGACCCAAATCTTTCTTCTGCTGATCAAGAACAATGCAGCTCACAATAACAGAGAAAAACAATAAACACAGGAAGAAGTTGAAGCCAAGAAATTCTATTAAGAACTCATACTGATGCTTACAAAATCTTTTGGCTCAAAGTCTATATATAAATAATAAATCAAACCGCCTAAAACGATTCCAAAAATACTAAACTTCTAACAAAAGAAATACGTACTAACCAAGCAAACCAAACAACTTCCTATGCAAGTAAAACTAACGGAACATTCTAGTTCCTTATGGAACAAATTCTCACTTTCCTGTTATAGTTCAAAGACCACAGAGTCTTGATTGAACTCAATTTCTAACAGCCTCCCTCAATCCAAAACTATGTAAGCTTGTCATTTCCATCATTTCTCTAAAATTAATAAAAGTCTCAGCCTTCAATGCTTTTGCGAAAATGTCAGCAATCTGTTCTTCACTTGGACATAAACTCATAATAATCTCCTTATTTGTTACTAGTTCACGAATATAATGATATTTAATATCAATATGCTTGCTTCTTCCATGGAGAACTGGATTCTTTGTCAGTGCAATAGTTGAATTATTATCACACACAATCTCTGTAGGACCTTTCTGTTTATGATTCAAAAGTCTAACATTCTTCTTGACCATACTACATGAGTAGCATAAGAAGCAATGACTATGTACTCACCTTCAGTTTGTTAAAAGAGCAACCACCTGTTGTTTTTTAGATGACCAACTAAAGAAGCTTGATCCTATATGAAAAACATAGCCTGAAATACTTTTTCTATCTTCAATATCTCCAGCCCAATCACTGTCAGTATACCCAATTAATTCAGATTTTTCTGATTATATATAAAACATCCCTAAATCTATAGTACCACTGAGATAACACAATATGCGTTTTGCTGCTTGCAAGTGAGACTGTCGAGGAGCTTCCATAAAGCGACTAATTATTCCAACTCCATGCACAATATCCGGTCTTGTGGCAGTTAAATACCTAAGACTACCAACTAATTTTTGATAGAAAGTTGGATCAACAAGCTCTCCTCCTCCTTTTTTTTTACTAACTTTAATCTTCCTTCCACTGGAGTTATAATTGGTTTACAGTTGCTCATGTTGAAATGCTTTAAGATATCCTTAGCATATTTTTGTTGAGAGACAAAGATACCATCATCTGTCTGTAAAACTTCAACTTCAAGAAAGTAAGACATCTTACCTAAGTCAGTCATCTCAAACTGTTTGATCATAGCCTCCCTGAATTCATTAACCATCTGCATATTATTACCTGTAAATATGAGATCATCTGCATATAAACAAATAATGAGAAAATCATCTTTACATCCAAATTTCACGTACAAGGTGTGCTCAAATGGACATTTCTCAAACCCATTGTCAGTGAAGTACTCATCAATTCTTGTGCACCATGCTCGTGATGCTTGCTTCAAGCCATAAAGAGCTCTTTTAAGTTTATGTTGGAATATTTTCAACTATGCTATCAAGGGGGTCTGGGGGTCTAGGGGCAACGCCCGAAGAATTTGGTTTTACACAAGCTGTTTCGGCAGTTGAAATCATATCGAGAATCTTCGATTCCAACAGACGCCATTCATGTCTGTTGATGAAGAGACGCCATTCCCAAGATGCAAAAGCATCTATAAATAGCATCTCCTCCTACTCGTTTAATCACAACATCTCTAAACTCTCTCTCTGTTTTCTTTCTTATAAGCATCATCGAAACAAAACCGGTGTGTTCTTGGTTGGATCAAGGTCATACAAGCTTTGAATCCAACAACCGTTGTGGGGCTTCAAGTATCTGACGGCAATATTCAATTGACCTCGTTTGTACTCGCCAATTCAATTGGGAAAGGGTCGAATAATTGTCGAAAAGAATCTTTCATAAGAGCCTTGAACCCTAATACAACATTCTTTTCTTCACCCTGTTTTACTGCAAATTTTTCCAACAGTTTTCGACAATTAATCTCGACATGGAGGGTGAATCTTCAATGGCATAGTGATGTTGGTGACTTAAAAAGTCATGTTACTCGTGGTGGAAACAAATATTATGTCACTTTTATTGAGGATAGTACTAGATATGCCTATACTTACTTGATGAAATCTAAGGATGAAGTCTTTGATAAATTTAGAATTTTCAAAGTTTAAGTAGAAACACAATTAGAACAGAAGATTAAAGTGTTACGTTCTGATCGTGGTGGTGAATATTATCCTACTGAATTTACTCTATTTTGTCAAGAGCATGGTTTAATTCATGAATTTACTGCACCATATACACCTCAACAAAATGGTATTCTTTGAAAGAAAGAATAGGACTTTGATTGACATGGTTAATGCTAGGCTTATTAGTTAGGTTTGCCTAATTCTTTGTGGGGTGAAGCCATGTTGTCTGCATGCTATATTTTGAATAGAGTACCTTTGAAAAAGAAAGATGTTTCCCCTTATGAATTATGGTTTAGAGAAAACCTAATTTGAAAAGACTAAAAGCATGGGGTTGTCTAGCATATGTTAGAAAACCGAACCTAAAAAAGACCAAAGTTAGGAAATAGAAGCTTATAAATGTGCTTTCATAGGATACTCGCTTAATAGTATCACTTACTGGATGTTTAATCCTTGACACTTTTGAGATTATAGAATCAGTAGATGTAGAATTTTTGAAAGCATGACAAGGACAAGTTCTCGGACACTACCCACTTTTGAAAACCCATTGTTACCAAGTCTAGAACTAATGGAGACTGATAACAATGATGAACCTTCTTCTTCTACACAAAACAATGATATTTAGGTTTCTACTGAAGATATTGAACCTAGAAGAAGTAAGAGAGGAAGAATAGAGAAAAGGCGACTCGGACTTTAAATATTACCTTGTAGAGGGTGATAAGAATGAAATTCTTAGCACTACCGTGTATAATATGCATGATGAAGGTGATCCTAAAACCTATGCTGAGGCAATACGCTCCAGAGATGCTTATTTCTGGAAACAAGCTATCAATGATGAAAAGCACTCCCATGTGACAAATGGAACTTGGATATACTGTGATTTACCTCCTGGTGCTAAGGCAATAGGATGTAAACGGATATTCAAGAGAAAGTTGAATGCTGATGGTACCATTGATAAATTTAAGGCTTGATTGGTTTGCTAAGGGTTACAAACAACAACATGGTATTGATTACTTTGATACATATGCACCTGTCGCACGAATCACATCAATTCGTTGCTTGATTGCACTAGCTTCTATTCATAAGCTAGTTGTACATCAAATGGATGTCAAAACCGCCTTTCTAAATGGTGATTTAGAAGAAGAGATATATATGGAACAACTTTGAAGGTTTCATATTGCCGAGGCCAAGAGAAGAAAGTGTGTAAACTAGTGAAATCTCTTTATGGCTTGAAGCAAGCTCCCATGCAATGGCATGAGAAGTTCGACAAAGTTGCTTTGTCATATGGTTTTGTTGTGAATGATCTTTGATAAATGTATCTATAGTAAACAAGATAAATCGAGTGCGTGATTCTATGTTTGTATGTTGATGACATGCTTATTTTGGGTACGACTTGTCTATTGTGGAACAAACTAAGAAATTCCTTAGTTCAAACTTTGACATGAAAGATCTAGGGAGGTGATGTAATATTAGGAATTAAAATCCCTAAGAAAGGGAGATGAATTGGTCTTAACCCAATCTCATTACATTGAGAAATTTCTCAAGAAATATGGTCATTTTGATGACAAACCAGCCCCTACCCCTCTAGATCCTAGTGTGAAGTTAATGAAGAACAACGATAGGGCTCATAAACAACTTGAGTATTCAGTGTCGTTGGCGGTCTTATGTATGCTATGCATTGCACAAGACCGGACATAGCCAAACGATGGGAGTGTTATGTCGTTTCTCAAGTAACCACGGAATTGAACATTGGAAAGCAATTTCAAGAGTGTTGGCTTACTTGAAGGGAACCATAAATTATGGTTTACACTTCCCGAGAGATATCATTGTATTAGAAGGATACGGTGATGCGAACAGAACAATGTAGAATCCAAATCCAAATCCAAATCTACCAGTGGATGGATATTTACATTAGGAGTGCTTCTGTGTCTTGGAGTTCAAGAAAGCGGAACCTGCATTTACGATTCAACAATGTTGTCGAAATTGATTGCACTTGAGATGCATGTAAGGAAGCAGAATGGCTTAGAAATTTACTAGTAGAAATCCCATTATGGATGAAACCAACTCTTCTGTTATGATTAAGCTTTGTGACAATCGAGCTACAATCTATAAGGTCCTAAACAAGACTTATAATGGAAAGTCAAGACATGCTAGTCTTAGACATCAGATTGTCAGATAATTACTCCAAAGGGGAGTAGTTGCAGTTACCTATATTGAATCGAAAAAGAACTTGGCAGACCCTTTCACAAATTGTCTACCAAAGGATGTGCATTCAATAAAGTGTAAGGAGATGGGACTCGTGTCCATGAAAGAAGTTTGATCGCCAATATGAAACCCAACTTATGTTATATTTTGAAAAAAGATAAACTTAAGTTCAATGTGGTACTAACAAGTTATTGCGGTGGTTATGGTACACTAAACTTAAATTTCCCATTGTCCTTCTAGTGTAGTGATTCTGCATGATCTTAGGGATGGATGAAAATCCTTAATAAGTCTAACTATTATCACAAGGTGTCTCATGAAACACCTTCGAGACTTACCTATATGAGTATTTGGAAATCGGGCCGTTTCCTATGAGAAAGACCGTTCTCGAAAAGGACTCATGAATCGGGGGGAGAAAGCAGGGCCATTAATGTGCGAGCTATGGAACACACTACTTCTGAAATCAATATGTGTGGAGATTAGGCTTTATCACAAGGGGTACTTGGTTCAAGATATAATTCACCATAGGACCTCGATGAAGCTTTGAATATCTTACACTAAGTGGAGGTTCAAACCCAAAAGGTACCTATCATTTATGTATTGGTTTCCACGATGATGCTTTGTCTCAACTTAGCTTGAACTACGATGGCTTGATCCCGATCGGAGTACGTGGCGGTCACTTCGATGATGCAGCCACTCTGATTTAAAAGTTTTTAACTTTGTTTTATGTTTTTGAAAATAGGGGGAGAATGTTGGAATATTTTCAACTATGCTATCCAAGGGGGTCTAGGGGCAACGCCCCGTTAAGAATTTTGGTTTTACACAAGCTGTTTCGGCAGTTGAAATCATATCGAGAATCTTCGATTCCAACAGACGCCATTCATGTCGGTTGATGAAGATACGCCATTCCCAACGAGATGCAAAAGCATCTATAAATAGCATCTCCTCCTACTCGTTTAATCACAACATCTCTAAACTCTCTCTGTTTTCTTTCTTATAAGCATCGAAACAAAACCAAAGTGTGTTCTTGGTTGGATCAAGGTCGTACAAGCTTTGAATCCAACAACCGTTGTGGGGCTTCAAGTATCTGGCAATATTCAATTGACCCGTTTTGTACTCGCCAATTCAATTGGGAAAGGGTCGAATAATTGTCGAAAAAGAATCTTTCATAAGAGCCTTGAACCTAATACAACATTCTTTTCTTCACCTGCGTTTTCTTGAAATTTTTCCAACAGTTTTCGACAATTAATCTCGACATGGAGGGTGAATCTTCAATGGCATAGTGATGTTGGTGACTTAAAAAGTCATGTTACTCGTGGTGGAAACAAATATTATGTCACTTTTATTGAGGATAGTACTAGATATGCCTATACTTACTTGATGAAATCTAAGGATGAAGTCTTTGATAAATTTAGAATTTTCAAAGCCGAAGTAGAAACACAATTAGAACGAGAAGATTAAAGT
>JAJJWW010015317.1:0-51608 GCA_023531295.1 Papaver armeniacum
AACAAATGATTGCGTAAAATATAAAAAGAATCATTCTAATGATAGACCAAGGGAACTAAATCAATTTCTAAAAACTCAACCTCAACCTCAATCTCAACCATTACCACCACCACCTAAATCCACAGGGTAAACACAACAAAAGGAGGGGAGAAACATTTGTATAGAAGTTGGAGCAAAGCCAAGAATCTCGCTTTGCAATTCTATTGTACATTCATACAAGACTATTGGAATACTTTCATGATAGCGTTCTCAAGAGGGTTTTCGGCAGAGATGCCGACAATAGAGAAATAATGAACATCGAAGACATCACCACTAAAGGAATGGCAAAACCGAGTTATTTTTTTACCGTTAAGAGGTACCCGAGGATGGAGAGATGCATGACAACTCCATTAGAGGTAAGGTTTGGAGATTAACCCAAAACCCAAGGAAGATGAAGATGATGAGGCAGAAAATTCATGGGCAATCAATAGAATCTTTAATCGACACTGAAGCTCAGTAAATATCCCTTTACCATACTTACAAGACTATGGGAGGGAAGGATGAAGACCGATACCCTCAACTTACAAGATCTATGGTTTCAACTAAGACAACTAATAAACCTAAAGGAGAAGTTCATATGAGAATACCATTGAAAGGATTATCAACCTAATTTTGTTCTCGATAGTCGATGTGGAGTCCCTTATAACGCATTGACCATGCACCTTTGGTTACATGAGATTTGGGGTAAAACATCGACTTATCATCAGCATCAAATTTCCTCATCCCAGCTGGTGTTGGAGTCAAAAGGGGATTGGATCGATGGATTTAAATGCTATGAAGTGAAGGAGTCTTGCAGGAAAGAGCTGCATGAGGAAGAACTGAAGAAAACTTCAAAGAAGAACAAAGAAGGGAAAGATCACGGGCAGACGAACAGAAATGAGAGAAGAAAATACGTTGCGAAACCAAAGCCCGAAGAAAGATGGAAATAGCGACGATCTCGGCAAAAGGGAAAGCAATACAAGGAAATTTAAAAAATGTCAAACCGAGAGCAAATTAAGTAAGAGGCATAATGAGTGAATGATTGATTTTTAGGATTGCGAAAAAAAAAATAAAAAAATAAAAATAATTCTTTTTGAACTTTTGATTAATAAAGATAGGCTTAAGATGCAAAGATTATGATAATCAAAGAAAGAATACATGAAACTTTCGCAAACATGATGACAAGAAATGATCCAAAATTAATGACATATCGTAATCACAACTCATTTATGGCGTACACCTAGTTCGCGAATCAAAATTTCGTAAGAAGAAAATGTAAGACCTAAAAGTACGTCATAAATGGGGGTACCGCTAAACATGGCTTTGTGGAAAAGGTTACACCGCTTCGGAACCTTGGCTATGGAGATTTGGGGTCAATAAAGCCCATCCAGAGAGATACCTTGGATTTTCAACTATATATATATAAGGTTATACCTGGTTGGACGAGTGGTCTCTTCTAAGGAGTCAAATATGATCAAGGCGCCCAGGTACACGGTTGAGCCAAGAGTGCCGGGGCATTTGAAGGGTCCTCGCCATTCTGGCAAGTCTTGGCATATGTTGCACCCTACTCAAGAAAACTCCACTTAGGTGCGCCAGAACCATGCCATACAGTGTAAAAGGGATAAGAGGCTGCAAAAACAACTGGTTGTTGTTAAGACCGGATGAGAGGAGCTTAGTCTTGGCGGGTTTATGTATCGCCTCCTCGAAGGGGCAACCAGGAGATGATAGGGGAGGCACCCTCCATTAGGGAGCTGATAAGTGTCTTTTAAGACGCAAATGTCATGAGGCTTTATTTTCAGAAGAAAATTAGCTTGTCATATTTGCGCGATGATCCCGGAGAGGCAACAATACAAAAGACAAGATAAGACGAGATCAATGGCCAAAGACATTAAAGTGTAAGGACGCCCCGATTTTAGCCTTAAGATCTAATGTCATATGGGCTTTATTCTCGAAGAAAATCTAGGCACATCATATTGTCGCATAAATTATCTGGCAGAGGCAATCGATACTAAGAAATGATAAGACAAAATCAATGGGTCTTTACATGAAAATGTAAAGACGCCCTGCGATTTTGTTGCAATGACAAGAGGTGGCTTAACAAGACCTTTAACTAGGAAGGCAAAATAAGACCACACTAATGAAAAATAAAAATAAATGAGATCTCGAAAACAACCAAGAAACATTTTCCCGAGAAATTCAGAAAGAGCTTGCTAGACTGAGGCATGTTTACCATCTAAAGGTTGTTTACATTTTAATCATTCATTTGAAACAAATAATGAGAGGCAAGTATGGGAATGAATAGATTAAGAATATGTTATTTATTTTCATATGATAGATTTAAGCACTCATAGTGTTGACTAACTATATTGCAAAAAAGGATTGCTTTTTTAACATGTAGTAAAGGACAACAAAAAGTAGAATTTGTATTTTGAAGATCCAAGAAACTTACAATAAGAGATTACAAAAATGGAAGATTAAAAGATAAATGTACAGATATTACAAAAAGAGAAAGAAGAAAATGGAGTTATTTCTTATTTGATTCTTCTTCTTCATCGATCCTTCTACTTCATCATCTTCATCGATATTCTTCGCTAGCATCGCTATTTAAATATCCAAAGAATGCTTTTACAGGATTTTGTCAAGAAGACAAGGGTATGAAGAATGAGGAATACTGTGGGTCATCGCAGTTATCATTAATAGTCCTGATTACGAAAAAGAGAATAGCATCATTTTTGAAATTGGCCACAAGAATTTGTAGTTGCTTCTTCAACTTGGAGTATTTATCATTGCTAAGAGAGAAATCCTTTGCAAGTTATTCTTCTCGCATTCAAGTTCTTCAATTCTTCTCTCAAATCTCTTCTCAGCCTCTGCTAACATAGGACAAATGAATCAAAGAATTTAATGACAGCTTCATATAATAAACAATTAAGTAAAGAAGAATGATCAACAACCTTCTCTCAATTAAATCATATCCCTAATCACAATCGTGTGCTCAACTTGAAGGCTAACATTAACACCTAAATTATTTCTCCATCATCTAGAATTTTCGAAGCCCAAGCAAATTATCGTCATTATTTGTGAGAAGAAGGGAACGAATTTGATCTTCTTTCGCTAAGTACGATTTTGCGAATGGATTCATCCCTGCTCAACTTGAACTTCAAGAAGATTTTTTGAACTTCGCTAATGCCTAGGCACCTTGATTAGTTACACGATCTTTGTCATCTATAAGATCACTAATTTTCTTCCTTAAAGTATTAATTTTCTCTTGGGAGTTAAGATATAGACGTTTGTTGGTTATTGGCTAAACCTAAACTAGATCTATGATCAAGCTCTAAGAGACGAAATTTGATTGAAGTTTGTCTAGAGGAAGAGATCTAATTTTGTTATTTGAAAAACTATTTAAATAATTGTTGAGGTGAGCGAGAAGAGCATCATCATCCATAGGTTCAGAAATGAGTGGAGAAGAATGGCTTCACTCGTAAAGATTATAAACGCCTCATAAAATGATAAGTCAGGTAAGGAAAACAACTAGAGAACAAGACAAAGGAGAAAGGAAAAGTCTCATACCATAAAGTTGTTGATTGGTGCTTTGAAGACTAGATATCTTGTCCTTCTGGAGAGGAGGATTCAACTTCCGCTTGTTTGATCTTTCGCGAAGAATAGCAAATGATTCTCAAATTCTTTTATCTCTCTTGCGGAGAGTAACAAATTTTCTGGCTCCAATTCTTCATTCTTTTGCGAGCTTCAAGGTTTTTCTTTTCAAGAGCGTTGCGCCTTTCTCAAGATCTCGAGGCAACAACAAAGGAAGCTCTCCATACTACAAAGGAAAATAAAGAAATCATCAAGATATGGTTTAAAATTGAAATTATGCAGATATAAGGGAATATAAACATACCAAGGCACCAAGTGCATTTAGGAAGCTGGGAGTCACTGCTCCGGAAACTCCACGAAAAGAATCATCATCCTCTAGTAAGGGAGCATCGCAGATATTTGCAGAGCCTCGCATGTGGCGAAAAGACGATCATCTCCAATCCCTTGCATGGAATCGAGATAGCACTGGACAACACACCCAGAAGATTCAGCTGGAGAGCTTCAAGAAGCGGGATATCCACATCATCATATTCCCTCATCACCAGGATTTTCATCCCGATCGAGGATTCAAGGAGAAGGGAGGGAAGCTTTCGCTTTTTCAGAGGCAGTAGACACAGATTTATCCTGCAAGAGGATTTTTACCTTTACTTGGCCTTCGGCAGCCTCGTGGTTTTCTTCTTCTCCAACAATATCAACGCCAACCTTCGCATACGAATGAAGATAAGTTAAAACATAGGCAACTTAAATATTGTTAAAAAATAATGAAGAAAAGTATTTCTTACTTCATCCGTGATCGATCGAGAATTGCGAGGAGTACTCGCTTTAGGATTTCTTTCAGTAACTTCTTCTCAATTTAACAACTGGAAATTTCGCAAGATTAGTAGATGTAACAAGAAGTAATGATTACAAAGGGAGCGAAATTTAGGAAGCACACTCTTTTTGTTTTCTGCCAATTAAACACCCAAGGTCGATAATTAGCGAGATTTTGCAGGAGTACATTTGAACCCGAAATGTAAGGTCCATTTAAGAATAACTTAAAGACGCACCATTTGTCATCCTTGGAGTGGCGAGAACATTGTTCTTGCCAGAATGCCAATCGATATCTCCGATAAGTATTTTGTCACTGGGGATATTTTTTTCTTTTTCAAACGTGCACCCCAACGAGTTCTATCGTTCTTCATGTTTATTACTTCATAATTTTCAAAGAAATTCTCTCACCAATACTTTTCACTGAATATCTCTAAGTCTACAAATTTAGGATCTCTGTCTGAACTAGAATAAATGGACCCCTTACCAGCACCACGATTGGCGAATTCCAGTATCAAGCGGATACAGTCTCCACTTAATTGATAGATGGCTCGCGAGAATTTCTCATGAGCAAGGATTTCATAAAACAAAGGAAGTTCAGGGTTATAGAGAGGAATGGGAAGACCTATGAGAATCAGACCTAGTAGATTATGATCTTTTGATTATCACAACAAAGGATCAAGAATAATTTGGCCGAAAGAATAGATGAATATTCTTGATCGGGAATGGTGGATAATGTGAAACCGTTTTCCCGTAAATCCTTTTGAGCCTCTCCCAAGAGAACTTCATATCTACGACTGTGTGGAGCCATTTTTTCTTAGTATGGGAATGATGAAGGAGATGAAGATCAAGAAAAATCTACAGACTTGGCTTAAAATTACAGAGAAAAATTGAAGAAAAATTGCAGAGAAAATGTAAAAAGAAGAAGAGGAGGATGAGAAAACTATATATAGAGAGAAAATTCTCGAGAAGATAAACGATTTAATGCGATAAGGGACGTGAATGGTTGAGAAATAACCCGGTTTGAAAGAGACGTGTCAAGAAATGGGTGGAAGAAGAGACACTTAAAAGTACGGAATCACAAAACGATAAGGATGAACAATTCATGGCAGGTTGAAAATATAGTTTCTCATGACATTCTCTCTTCGCAGAAGACATGAGAAGAGGCAAGATGTAGGATCAGAATATCGCAACATCAATAACTCGCGAAACCCATAAACAACAACATTGCGAAGGTGTCGCAGACGAGTAATATAAATGACGCAAGGGATGACGATAGCCAGAACATGAGAAAGGAGTGAAGACCTAGCGAGATTTAGGAATGTCACAGGTTATACATTTGTATACTTGTTACACTTCCCGCAAGTCATTCCCGAAAATAAAGGACAGCTTAGATGTCATCCACTATGTAATACCCTATATAAAGAGCCGAACATGCCTGTTGAAGGGGGATCTTTTTAGAGTGTTGGGCAAGTTATTAAGAGAGAGAAAGTTTAGAGTGATTGTAATTCTTTAATCCATTTTACATTTCATCTTGTAAACATTCAAGGATTAAATCAATAAAAGTTACAATTGTTCATCTTACAATGGTTTGATTGTATAAATTCTTGTGAGGGGTGTAGTGTAGGATTTCCTGCAACTACAGTCATAAAGACGAGCGGGAGTGGGGAGCAACATGGCGCGGAATACTGCATGACAAAGGACGTGGAAGCCGAAGCGGTTTCTTCCCCTCGTGTCGATCATACGAGTGAAATAAGGTGCATAAATGTAGGTGTAAATAATCCACAAATACAGGTGGAGCAATCCTAGGAGGCGAGACATTAAATGCAGAAGAAGCGTGAATCACTAAATCCCACCACTCAGCCTTGGCACGAGAAAAGAGAGGTGAAATGAACCCGTGAAGACAATACGTGTAATACCCGGTATTTTTGTAATCACATTTTAGGTACCCAAATATAGCTCATAGGGTATAATTTTCGTTTGGAGACCCAATATATATATTTTAAAATAAGTAGTTACTTAGCCCATATAATTATTAAGTGTGACATTGAAAATATTGTTAGACTTGTAAGTTTTGTTAATAGAAGTAAAACGTATGTAAATAGTTAGAATACATTTATTTACTAAAATAAAGTGAATGCTAGTAACTAGTTGATTTGTTATGCATATTCCTACATGTGGGCTAATTATTGTATTGAATGAAATTTATTAGAATGTAATAATGTGAGGAATTTGATTTGTTTTAGAAAATAAGAGAAGTAAAAGAAAACGTTTCATTTGTAATATAAGAAAACTTAAAGCAAACATAAATGATATCTTAAGGAAATTATTATTATTAAGTATGTGCATGCACTTATGAAAGTACATATATGGAGTCTAATGAAATTCTTTGTGTACAATTAATATAGATAATGCTTGAGAAATTAATGAGTGGTAATTATTATTATTTTTAATTAGTTTATAGAAAATGGAAATTGTAAAGTCTTTAAAGTTTACTAGAAGCTTCTTCTTATTAGCATTAACTTATGCATGTAATAAAAAGAGTATTGAATATGGGACTTATAATAGTATTTTGGAATTGAAACGTAGCATAGGTTTGAGAGAATAAAAATGTTCACTTTAGTATTTAATTTATAATTAAATTAAATAGTATAGTTAAATGATGATATTAAATTATAGAATTAAATATTGTGTGTGTATATATTTGGCTAGAGAGGGTAAGTAGAGGAGGAAACCATTCTTTATCTCATTTTTCTTCTTCTTTCTCCTTGTTTTCCTATAGACCATGTAAACTCTCAAATATATAATTACCTAAATTATATTCTTATATGAGTAGTTTGGATAACAAATATCTAGAGTGATTTATGGAATGAAAGAAGCATTTTGTTCTATGGATTGATTTAATTGTTTCATTGGAGTATTGACTATGGGATCCTAAATTATAACTAAGGTAGGTTTACTAACTCATCTTCTACTAATATTCATTTGTGATTTCTTTGGTTGAAAATGATCTATTCTTCTCTTATTGTCTTTTGGATTGCATGATTGTTGTTTTGATGATGTTCATGACCATGAAATTGAGATGGAAAGATTATATAAATGAAAATGTAAAAATAATTGTTAAAAGGATGAGTTCATGTTTTAGTTAGATGAAATATTGTTTCATGCTAACGGCCAGTGGTAATGATCCCCTAGATTTAAATGGGTAATGATCCCAGTAGGAACTTGTGTTTTCCGACCATCAATGGCGGTTTTCGTGCTAGGACAACGAAAATGAAACGGGTAATGATCCTGCAGAATGAGATGGGTATGATCCATAGGAACTTTTGTTCCGACCATTGATGGCTGTCCGTGTTTTCGTAAGCGATAGGTGGGGTGTCTTAACCAGGACATTCGTGCGCGAACTCATAAACTAAAATGAAAATGAATAATAATTCAGAATTAATTGGTGTTGTGAAATTATAAACAATTGGTTGAATGCATATTTTGTTTTGTTCATTGTGATGTTTGTATATTTTTAGAGGATGGGAAAGTATGCCTATTGAGCCGTCAACTCACCCCAATTGACATTTTTTGCAGATTTCTTAAGTGGTGGAATATGGAACATAGAAGTTAATTAAATTGACGATTACTGTTGCTTTTTCTTATAATTGTAAGTGTAATTATTTATCTAAATATTATTTGGTGAATGTTGTAATAATGACTTTATAATACTTAAATTATGTATTTAAAAGTTAAGTTCTACTTGGTGAAAATAAAAATAAAAATTTAACTAAAATATAGGTTTTAGTCTCTTTCCGACTTAACGCTTTGAGTTCGATCTCCACAGGTTTGACCCGGGGTCCTAACTCGGTGTTACAAGTTGGTATGTAGCTTTAGGCTTTAGGTCTTACATGGGACAAAGAACAAAAAAATATATATATAAAAATAAATAAATAAATAGATTGTATGAATTGCTAGGAAAGATTGTTTGTTATGATTGTTGTTGTGGTCTTCTTAATTTTATGCCACATAGTTTTTCTTGATTTTGTCGAGTTTTAGATTGTGTTAAATTTAAGTGTTAATTTGACTATTACATTATTTGCTTGATGTTGAACTTGAAATGTATGAAGTATGTTCAAATTTTGAGGACAAAATTCCTTTTAAGGGGGTAAGAATGTAATACCCGGTATTTTTGTAATCAATTTTAGGTACCCAAATATAGCTCATAGGGTATAATTTTCGTTTGGAGACCTCAATATATATATTTTAAAATAAGTAGTTACTTTAGCCCATATAATTATTAAGTGTGACATTGAAAAATATTGTTAGACTTGTAAGTTTTGTTAATAGAAGTAAAACGTATGTAAATAGTTAGAATACATTTATTTACAAAAATAAAGTGAATGCTAGTAACTAGTTGATTTGTTATGCATATTCCTACATGTGGGCTAATTATTGTATTGAATGAAATTTATTAGGAATGTAATAATGAGGAATTTGATTTGTTTTAGAAAATAAGAGGAAGTAAAAGAAAACGTTTCATTTGTAATATAAGAAAACTTAAAGCAAACATAAATGATATCTTAAGGAAATTATTATTATTAAGTATGTGCATGCACTTATGAAAGTACATATATGGAGTCTAATGAAATTCTTTGTGTACAATTAATATAGATAATGCTTGAGAAATTAATGAGTGGTAATTATTATTATTTTTAATTAGTTTATAGAAAATGGAAATTGTAAAGTCTTTAAAGTTTACTAGAAGCTTCTTCTTATTAGCATTAACTTATGCATGTAATAAAGAGTATTGAATATGGGACTTATAATAGTATTTTGGAATTGAAACGTAACATAGGTTTGAGAGAATAAAAATGTTCACTTTAGTATTTAATTTATAATTAAATTAAATAGTATAGTTAAATGATGATATTAAATTATGAATTAAATATTGTGTGTGTATATATTTGGCAAGAGAGGGTAAGTAGAGGAGGAAACCATTCTTTATCTCATTTTCTCTTCTTCTTTCTCCTTGTTTTCCTATAGACCATGTAAACTCTCAAATATATAATTACCTAAATTATATTCTTATATGAGTAGTTTGGATAACAAATATCTAGAGTGATTTATGGAATGAAAGAAGCATTTTGTTCTATGGATTGATTTAATTGTTTCATTGGAGTATTGACTATGGGATCCTAAATTATAACTAAGGTAGGTTTACTAACTCATCTTCTACTAATATTCATTTGTGATTTCTTTGGTTGAAAATGATCTATTCTTCTCTTATTGTCTTTTGGATTGCATGATTGTTGTTTTGATGATGTTCATGACCATGAAATTGAGATGGAAAGATTATATAAATGAAAATGTAAAAATAATTGTTAAAAGGATGAGTTCATGTTTTACGTTAGATGAAATATTGTTTCATGCTAATTATTGTAATGATCCTAGAGATTTAAATGGGTAATGATCCCAGTAGGAACTTGTGTTTCCGACCATCAATGGCGGTTTTTAAAATTGCGGAAAACGAAAATGGGTAATGATCCCAGGAGCGAGATGGGTATGATCCCCATAGGAACTTTTTGTTCCCGACCATTGATAAGCGGCTGTCTGCGTTTGTTAAACGATAGGTGGGTGTACGAACCAAGGACATTCGTACCGCGAACTCATAAACTAAAATGAAAATGAATAATAATTCAGAATTAATTCGGGTGTTGTGAAATTATAAACAATTGGTTGAATGCATATTTTGTTTTGTTCATTGTGATGTTTGTATATTTTTAGAGGATGGGAAAGTATGCCTATTGAGCCGTCAACTCACCCCAATTGACATTTTTTGCAGATTTCTTAAGTGGTGGAATATGGAACATAGAAGTTAATTAAATTGACGATTACGCGCTTTTCTTATAATTGTTTAAGTGTAATTATTTATCTAAATATTATTTGGTGAATGTTGTAATAGTGACTTTATAATACTTAAATTATGTATTTAAAAGTTAAGTTCTACTTGGTGAAAATAAAAATAAAAATTTAACTAAAATATAGGTTTTAGTCTCTTTCCGACCCGTAACGCTTTGAGTTCGGATCTCCATACGGGTTTGACCCTGGTCCGGAACTCGGGGTGTTACAATACGTATAAAGTACGGACGTGACTTGACCATCGATACATCAAGAATAAATGTATCGACCAAGTGGTTGAGAAGATAAGGACGATTTCGGTCGAGTGAGACTGGCTAAGAGTATCACGGCGACATCTGCAGCATTCTCCAATGACACTAACATCGGGTGAAGAGGCGACATGAGGAAACATCACCAAGCTCGGCCTAGTACATCAAGCAGAGACATCAACCAGAGCCGAAGAGAACATCAAAGAAGATACACCATGAGATACACTGTAACTCGGATGTATTAGCACTTGCGGCTATAAATAGAGGGCCTTGTATAGAGTTAAAGGAAATTATTCAGTAAGGGAGAGAGAGCACTAAGAACTTGTAAGTGAGGAAGAGAGAACTTGTGAGCTAGAAACATCCTTGTAACTCCAATTCAAGTAATAAGATTTGGGCTACACAAGACCCTCCCATCATACCCCAAACCCACCCGTACCCGCTAAACCCGTGGGTTTTTAATCCGAACCCGCCCGTTGTGGGTGCGGGGTTGGTTATGAAAATAAAAACCCACTATCTATGGGTGAGGTTGGTTTTAGCTAATACCCGCCTGAAAAACCCGCTAAATATACACCATTGATAAAACTAATCGGAAGTCCTTGATCCTTGAGGATACTAGGAGGAGAGACTTGAAGATGATAGAAGAGACATAAGTCACTTACTGTTGGTATGGAAACTTTTATTGTTTAAGTTTTAATCAACTTTAAAGTAGTCGCATCTTGTTTAAACTTTAAACTTGTTTTTATTGGAAGTACTAGTGTACTATGTACACTAGTACTAGTTTAAGCTTAACAATGAAGACTTATGTAGTTATGTTTATGGTTTGTTTTTTTAAGTTATCAAGAACTTAAGTGAGTAGTTTATTTAAACTTTAAAACATGTGTGTGAATGATTATTGAATATAAAGCGGGTTTAAGCGGGTTTAAACCCAAACCCGCCAACCCGTAGCGGGCGGGTAACAAAACCCGCCGTTGTTTGTGGGTGCGGGGTTTGTTATGAAAATAAAACCCGCAACCTGTGGGTGCGAGGTTGGTTTTAGCTAATACCCGCCCAAACCCGCCCATGTGCAGCCCTAAATAAGATCATCAACCCTTCACCCCGTGGACGTAGGTAATCATACCGAACCACGTATATCTTGTGTTCTTGTACATCTCTTGCTTGTTCGTTTCCTTGTGTGTGTGTTTATATTTCTTGGATGTAGAAGTAGGATTTTCCAAATCTACAACTACATTTCAAAACAACTTTGTAGTACTTCACATTAGCATTCAAATTATCGCAAAACCAACAAAGATCACGACGCGACAACACAACCTCAACCTAATGAGTTTGAGCAACTTGAGAACATTTCCTCCGAAATGAAAAACTGAAATCTCGTGCTAGGAAACTTGAAATCGATTTCAACTTTTCTAATAGAAAATTGTGTACACTAGATTGGGGTTCAAGAAAGAACGGAATGGTCAAACACAATCTATTTTAGGGTTGGGTTGTTAGTTGCGTGTAGATGAAAAATTGACACTATCGAAGCTTCATATCAAAATTAATCAAGTAAATCTTCATTTCATGCAAACCTATTCAAAATTAAAGGTAGAATTTTATGAAAACCCATTGAAATTCATTCCATGACAATCCATTGAAACTAAATTTACTAACATGTACTTCGCTTATGTTCTTTCCTTGGGGTTTAGATTGTGTCGATTTGGGGACGATTGAAGATTGGGAATCTAAAATAATTGAAATCAATGAAAATCAAAAAACTTGTCGACAATTTTGTAAGTGAAGTGGAGTGGGAAAAAATCAACTCGGCCATGAAAGTGGTTTGAAAATTAAGTAAGTGAAAATAACTAGAAAAATTGAAATTAAGTTCAAATTTTTTGATAGAAAACTATATGAATCTGGGGTTTGAAGAAAGATGTGTTATATACAATCTATTTTAGGGTTGGGTAATTCATGGTCGGATTGTCTCTGAATCGATTTGGTGACGATGAAATAATGGAATGAGATTGTGTCTAAATCGTATGGGGACGATGAAACAAATGCTTAGATTTTTGGTAGTTTATGTATTTACCACTAGGATATTTGAAATTAACGAAAAATAGCAAGTTAAAAACACTGAGGGATGGTATCGACATTTTCTATGCCGCGGCTGAAAAGAGCCCTTTTCTTTATTATAGTATATATATATATATATATAAGATAAGATAAGATGACACATGTCCTAAACCTCATTAATTACCACTAATGACATTCCTTCTCTAATATGACCTCTCCTTCTATATTAATTCCTCCTTTATCCCTTTTGCTCAATGTGTATTTTCCTATTGGACTTGGGCCTAGTCCCCAAGTCCCCCTTATCTCATGTTGGATTGCCTCCTCTTAGGGGCACTCTAGACCCATTAAGGGGTTTTATTTTTCATGTATCAACATCAGTCCCACGACTATTGGGTCAATTGTCAAATGACCCAATAGTCAAATCACTTCATACTCTCAATCACCACGTGTCTTAGCGTGCGTCGGAAAATGGCGGTTCTCGTATCATTTATGGCAGAGCTTTCCTTATATAAGTGTCTTATGTTTCTAATCCGGCCATGAGTTTCGATCCTTTTATTTCCATTTTTACCTTCCTCTGTTAGATATCTCGCTTAGATGGCTCATTCCCTTCACGGGTATGTATTAACTTTGGCAACAGTCCCCGTGCTGGTTTCGATCTTCAAGGAGCCGGAATTGGCACGTTTATCACTGGTGAAGGCTGAGATTGAGGCACTCCATGAACAAAGACTGGCAAATAGGAATTCTATGCGCACTCAATTTGCAGAGCGTCATGAAGAATATCGACCGCTAAGGCCGAGCCCTATGGGCATGTGATATCCACGGTTCGGCGTGCGTTAGACGACGTTGTTACTGCTCGGAATGCCGCTAACTCGCTACTTATGGAGTCTTCGGTAATGATGGCAACTATAAAGCGTGCCATTGCCGATTGTCGCGTACACATCTCTGGTTAAGCGACCCCGCGACTCCTCGGATACACCTTGTCTCCGGCAACCGTTTCTGCGCTTATAAGCTCGTCTTATCCCCGAGGATGAACTTGCACGTTTATTAGTGTTGAGAGAAGAGGTAGGCATGCTATGGAATCTCAGGCTGATTCGCCAGGACAAAGAGCGTAAAAATATGACGAGCATGAAGGTACTCTTGCACTCGCTCGTGGGGCGCGAGCTAAAGACAAAATCACGCTGGACATCCATAGGTTGGTGAGTGAAGCCGATTAGGATTTATCTCGAGCCAACATTCAGTGTGATGAAGGGCGTTTAATGGTTGAATCCTTAGACATGGATATTTCCCGTTATCGTGCATTAATAGATGGCTAGGCAGTGCGCTATCTTGGGGTGATTTACTTTGTTTTGTTTTCCTGTGTATCGGTTCTGGGGCTCCCCACTTTTGTGGGTTCTCTTGGATGTTTGTGTTTTTATTTGCTGTCTGTTGTTAGACTTCTTCCTTCCTTTTTAATTCTTTCCTCATCCTTTTCGTCTCATGGATACTTCCTCACCTGGATTTGGGTTTAGTCCCCATGTATTATAACAACTTGCTTTCCCCTTTGGGGGTACCCTAGACCCGCTAAGGGGTATCGTTTTTCATGCATCAACATTAATACGAGTTGACACATATCATAACATGCAAGAGGAGACGTGAACGGTTGTTGCATCGTAAATGGCACCTTCCCCTCTTATATATATACGGTTTATATTTCCTAATTTGGTTACTAGTTTCGCTTTCAACTTCGTTTTCGCATTCTCTCCTGGTTGACATATCGCCTGCATGACTAATTCTCTTCACGGGTACGTGTTGTTCTTGGCGCCTGTTCTTGCGTTGGTTTTGGCGATGTTTAAGCATTATGAATTGAAGCGACTGTTATTCGTGAAGACCGAAATCGAAGCGCTTCGAGAGCAGAGGATAGCAAATGTAGAGACGTTATGCGCGCCAATTTTAAGGAGCCGTGACGAAAATGTTTTGGGGGTAAAAATCGATTCTCGCTTGGAAATGGTAAATTTGGGTGTGCACGAGAAACGAATCTAAACCCTAAACAAATGCACTACACGAGAGTACTTTAGATTCGAGAGATCAACTGCATACTCGCCTAAACCAAGAAATGGACGTTGTGAGACTTGCTTGGGTCACAAATTGAATGAGAAGGGTTGATCTTAGGGAGGGAAGCGGAGAAGGTGTTGAGATCAAAATATTGAATTTTAAGGGTGTAATGTTTTTATGACTTGTAACATAATATGTAATCGGTTTGCGGAATGTAAGTTGTCACTTATTGGTGTTTTTATGAATACTTGTGTTGATAACACTTGTGTCTCCTCCTCTGTCGAAATAGGTCGAAAACCTATTTATACAAGTCATGATTGAGCACACCCGATCTCGTAGGAATTGGAGACAAAGTTAAGTAGTGGAGAAGTAGAGTCGTGTAAAAGTGGTGACCATCATGTTTCCATCACGAGGGAAGACTGTCAGCCTTACACCTACTACTCATTTTCTCGCTCATTAATCGTCCGCCCTTTCCCCGACACTTTCGTAATGGGCGTGTTGCACGACGCTATAAACCGACATACCAATACCCCAATGAGTATCACCAAGTTTGTGACATGTTTGATGTCTCGAGTATTTTCGTAGAAAATATGCAGCATATTGATGAGTGGGTCTTGTGTGCAAGACCTAGTTATTCTGACCAATCGCGTGCAAACTAGGCGGCGGGTAATCATGTGTGGCGAGCTAAGTCATGAGACTTGCCGCAAGAAATAGTGTGTGACGCTATTAAGTTAGTCTTGGTTGGTCGCCTAAGATTTAATCTAGATCGGTCAATTCGGCTGGCAAATTTGGACGGCCGAGATTGTAATTTATGGAAGAGGGTGGCCGTTGATTATGGCCACATCTTGTTAGCGCATGCCAGTGGCATAGTGGCGTGATGGCGCGACCACTATATCTTGGCATGTTGGTGGTAGATCCAACTATAACCCAACAATATTGGCTCTAGTTTCCGTATCAAATTAGGGTTTGGCATGTCAAAGCCCTAATTAGTGTGTACGGCTATATGGCCGCGATATGGTGGCATACTGCCGTGGCCACGTTGAATAAAGAAATTATGGCAAGGCCATAATGTGGGAGCGGCTATGAACGCGACGACCACTAGGTGTTGGCGCGGTTTGGCTTTATTTAATGCGCGTGGCGGGTTTAGAGAGACTTGATTGGTCGATGGAAAGGGGGCCGGCAAGCAGCATGGTTCCGGCCTCATTCTAAATGCGTGTGGCGCATTTAGAGTGACCTGATTAGTCGATGGAAATGGGGTCGACAAGCAACATGGGGCCAGACTCATTCTAAATGCATGCGGCGCATTTAGAGCAACCTGATTGGTCGATGGAAAGGGCCGGAAAGCAGCATGGGGCGGCCTCATTCTAAGTGCGTGTGGCGCATTTAGAGCGACCTGATTGGTCGATGGAAAGGGGCCCGACAAGAAGCATGGGCCCGGCCTCATTCTAAGTGCATGTGGCGCATTTAGAGTGAACTGATTGGTCGATGGAAAGGGGCCGACAAGTACCATGGGGCCGATATCATTCTAAGTGCGTGTGGCACATTTAGAGAGACCTGATTGGTTGATGGGAAAGGGGGGCCGACAAGGACAACATGGAGCGGGCTATCTTTTCTGTGGTGGTGTCGCTAAGGCGAATCGCCAGCCATGTGGCACGACCACGCATCCTCTTGTTGTCTGCTCCCATTTGCAGCAGCTCCTCTTTTATTTCCTGCTTTCTGATTTTTGGTAGGACTTTGCTCCTACTAGTCCATGGCGAATTAATTTCCTAGCTTACCTAGGTTTGGTCTCGACCAACATGGTTCGAGATATTGCGCAGGGCGCAAAAACCTAATTTTTGATTGATAAAATTAGATTAAAGAACTGAATTTTGCGGGTTGCCACAAAATCAATCAATTTTGGGTGAATTTTGCATACTGATACAAAAAATCACTAATTTAATATCAAAGGTCAGCATAACTTTGCGTGCCTCTGATTGAGTACTTCCACATGCATCTTAATCCTGACACTTCGGGAGATTCATGCTACTCGGTTGGGAGCGAGCATTAGTCGTCATGTCATGTCAGTATTAAGAGTTTAACTGGGGAACATGACATAGAATAAATACTCAGAAATTTACAGAATATTTGGGGTTGTTGCTACACGCACCATTCTGGATAAATTTCACATAAATATACTTAATTGCTCAATACATATGTAAGTAAAGATACTTGGTCACTCATCACTTTTAAATGGCTCAATCTTCTTTGCAGAATGATGGCGCATTAAATACAGGGTTTTACAATTTTAGCCCTGAGCTAAAAACCACCATCAACATTAAGTCCCCTGCTTAGTACGTAACAGTGACATTGTTGCGGGGTAAACACTAAATGGTGACAGGCGAGGATAATAATCGAAAAGGAGAGACATGTAGAGGTTACCAGGAAGAGTTTGATTGACCTTTGTCAACAGGTTCGTGCGGCTGGTGATTCTTTGTACCGGTGCGCTGCTAGTTCGGCCATGGAGCGTTGGTGCCGCTGGCCCAGCTGTCTTTCTATCGTCAGTGGAAAGATAAGTACATGTTGTTCTTTCTTATTATTTTTTCAAGTATGAACTTTAGTTGTACGTATAACTTTTACGGTTTTGGAATTTCATCAAATCTTGAGTGAACTCCATCGATCCTTTCTGAAGTGTGTAATCGGGTCTTGTCTCCAGAAAAATGAGCATGTAGCCTCTTCAATGGATTTGAAAATTTGCCAAACTCCATTGCGCCCAATTTCAAGAGGCCTTGATTTTAAGTTGTTTGGTGTCTGTACCGCTGAGTCGCAACTAAAATTTTATTTAAACTCCTAAGTATTGACTGGATTCTGACTACTTATCTCATAGGCTCGTTCTTTCCCTTCCGACAACGATATGCTTGGGATGCTTGTATAGGCAAAATCTTCCAGAGCCATTGGGTGGAGTAGACCAGCTGAGAAGCATTCCGCTTCCAACGTGCTTCTACCAAGTCTTCAAAGACTGTGTATACACCCTTTGAACTATCTTCTAAATCTTGGATCGTAGTATGGAATGTGATGCGATTGAGCAGTCCCCACTAACACTTCTGTTTAATTACTAGAGCTGTATTTTGAGTTAGTTTGGAAATACAATGCAATCTTGTAAGGAGTTGTAGATGCGTGCTAGATCCGATGGCGTGTCCAGATATGTGAAAATATCTCTGCGGCGTACTTTTGGAGTCTTTGACGCATGTGTACAACTTCATGTTGAGGAATTACTGCATCTCGTAAAGCTTTGACAGTGGTGATACTGATATCAAAAGTAACCTGGTGGAGGGACGTGAAGACATCTCGTGTTTGGCGAGTCCCTAAGTGTAATTATCCCGAGCCCATTTTCTCCGAAAGATGTATTTCTATTGCATTTGTCGGTAAGGTGGTCGATTTAATTGATGAAGGCGACAATCTTTTGGATTCTTCATTTGTTGATCAATGAGCGGGAGTCATATTTGATAGATCTGCTGAGGCGATGAAGCGGCTTCGGCTTCTGAAGAGGACATTGAAGCGGATTCTGGAGAGGATGTTAAAGCGGCTTCGGAGAGAACGTTGAAACGTTTCGGAGAGAACGTTAAGCGACTTGAGAGAACGCTGCGGCTTACGGAGAGAACTCCGCTGAGGGCGCCATTAACCACTACAACAAAACACTCATTTAGTGACAAGATTTTATGTGAAAAAAAAATCGGTCTACAAAAGTACCATTTTGTGAGGGATTTATTTTTGGTCACCACAAATATATTTTTAGGGACAAACGGTGAATTTAGTCTTTAAATTTGTCAGCTAAAATAGGAGAGAAAAAATAGTTCCCCCTTATGAGGGAAATTTTTCGTGACCAAATATAGTGACCAATCCTGTTTCCGTCTCTAATAATTTCTTTGTGAAGAATTATTTCAGTCACGAAATTGGTTTTTAGTAACTAAGGCAAAATATAGTCTCCAAATATTCCAGACTTTTGTCCCTGGATATATGTTACAGATCGACAAAATCAGTTTTTGTGCGAATAATTGCGCGCCAAATAACGATTTTGCCATTAGAACTATTAGTATCCAAAAAAAATTGTAGTCACAAATGGTTTGTTTTCTGCTGACGAAGAACAAATTGGTCTCGGAAAATACTATTGCTGACAACCGTAACTTTTGTCCCTATATCTCTATGTATGCTGAAAAAAACTGATTCGTCATCTAAATGAATACAAAGCAAATCAAATTTGTCACTACAATTTTGTTAGCGACAAGACGAATTGTAGTCCACCAAATCCGAATATTCGGTGATGACTAGTAATTTAATCGCTTCGGTTCTAGGAATTGAAGTGTTGTTAGAAAGGAATCAAATTCATTTTTGGTGTTCTATAGTTCACGGGAAGCATAGATTTTCTGTTATTTTTGAACACGCACAATTTAAACTAGATTATTTTATTTTATATGTGGAACGATTGATATCTGAATGTGATGTGTTATATCTACTCGAAATGATAATACTAACTAAAAACCTCTAATTTCCATATCCATAAAAATCAACTTCGATTATTTCTATGAAGCATTCTATTAGGTGGGTGTTGGACTAATTGCTAGATCAGATAAAATATATAATTAAAAGGTAAACTAATTTACAACAAGATATTGTAAGTTGACCTCTCTAACTCGGAGTCCACATTAGACTCGAGATTATAGTAATGTGAAAATAGTTTCTCCCAAATCCATTTAAATTGTTTTAAATCCATCACAATTGCCTCAAATTTGATTAGAGTTTTATAAGAAATTCGAATTACTCCAAATTTAATTATCCATTTAAATTATAACTAAGGTGTTAACTTTTGAATACAATTGCCTCAAATTTGATCATAGTTTTATAAGAAATTTTGAATTACTCAAATTTAATTATCCATTTAAATTATAACTAAGGTGTCAACTTTTGAATATAATTATCAAAACTAATGCAATCGCCTCAAGTCAAAAGGATTGAATTTTTAGTTTATTCTATTTTACACAAACTCAATTTCAAGTTTTATACTATAATTTGTTTTGATAAATCCTGCAATTTCAACATAAATTCCTTACGCCTCACTATTATTCCACTCTAATTTGTTTAATTTGGGTTTTTCATCGGAATAATGTGTTATTTATTGATGACCATCAAATTTGAAACAACTTGAGGGAAATTTGGTTAAATAGACCGACGATGGATGAAACAAAATAAGGCTAAAAACCATTGAGCATACTTGCGGATGCACATACTCCTCCGTTTCAAAATAATAGGATGGTTTGATGTGTAATTTGTACATGAAACCATCCTATTTTGGAAACGAATGTAATAGATTGATCCCAAGATAAATTATTCTAATTTTAGAATTCAATGTATCTTATGAAATCGCTTATACATTAACATATCACCTCTTGTCGTATTCTGCTTAATGTATGTTATGGAATTCAATGACAATTATCGAGTTCATTTATCATTTTTCTGATCCGTTTTTTTTTATATATTCGAATTCATATAATTCATATAGGTCAATAAAAACATCAAAAACCATTCTAATTGATACAATATTCTTTGAGTTTTTGCGATATCGATTAATCAAAGGTCAATAGCAACAAATATTCTAATTGATACAGTATTAAATTTTTGTTTTATCGAAGGTTGATAATTAAACCAAATGAGTTCGCTTTAGAATAAAAATAACTAAGCACTTTTCTTAATCAATATGAAAATCCTAAACAAAATCTCCATCGTGCAACACTATCCTTAATCCGTATGACCATCCTTATCGACGTTCAAAAGTTCTAACAAAACCCCGTGTTTTTTTATCGAAGGTAACAAAAAAAAAAACCCAAACAAAACCCCGTTTATTTTTCATACTCCCTTTCTCTTTCTTTTCTTCTTTCGCTCTCTCTAACCCTAACTCACAGCGGCGGCATTCACTCTTTTTTTTTTCTTTCTTTTTTCTCGATAGGGTCCTTCGCAGAAGTAATGTTTAAGATTCAATTAGGTCGTTTTGAGTTACCTTCATGTCTTTGGTGGCTGTAGTGGTAATTACTATAGTTTTTTTTCAACACGCAGGTCACTAATTTGAACTAAAGATCTGATCGGAGGAGCTATGTCGTCAAGGGCGCTCACTTCGTTTCAGGGAAGAGGAGGAAAAAGATTAATTCTATTGATATCAGATTCTTTGTTGATGTTGTTCCTGAATCATCACTTGTTTAATCTTAACCCTCACTACGGATAAGGGGTACCAAAATTACTAAGGGGCACCCCAGGACATCCCAAGGCAGCTGCTATTCGCACCCCCTCTTTGGATAGGGGGTGACCCTTTCTTCTTCACGACTTTTAGCGGGAAAAACGGAATTCAAGTTTCAGTTTTTCAGCGGAATTCACAGGCCAGATTTTGATCGAGTTTTCAACGGAATTTGTGTTAGCTATGGATTGGGATTACCTGTTTCGGTCAAACAGGGAAGGTATGAGCTATAGAATCGAAAAAGAAGGGATATGGATCGAGTTTACACAAAACAGAGGCGAAGAAATATTGCCGGAGTTTGGAGGATTTGGAGAGGATTATACGCCAGGATATGGATGTATCTGGTCTTGTTTGAGACTTGATAGAGTTTGGAAAGTTTGGGTAACTCAGGAGGACGCTTGAGAAGGTTGAGATAATAAGAAAAATCCCGTAACTTTTGGTGGAGGAAACCGAAGAATAATTGAAGATAAACTCGGATTTTGGGGTATCTTTGGCTATATATAGGATCTTGAGAGGTCAAGGAAGGGTTACGAAGGGTTTGGTGCAATTTCGAGAGAAGTTTAGAACACCACGAGAGATCACGGGGGAGGAGTTACAGGAAATTGTTGCTGCTGGTGTAGAAGGAAGAACACGAAGAACAAAAGGCCATCGAGGACGGTCGTTTTAGGGGTCTTAAAATCAACGACAATCCAACAGTGTTTACAACAGTTTCAGTAACAGTTCCATTGTAATAGTTTCTTTATAACGCCGATACACTGTTACAAATCGGCTGTGTTATTACTTTTCATCCTTTTAATCATCTTTTGATCCATAAACACATATTTTGAGATCATGATTAATATGAGGAGCTAAACCCCATTCTTTGAGGCGATAGAGGAAGCTATTTTTCCAACAAGAAGTGGTATATTCTTATTTATCTTGCAATTATTTTACGATTATTTTGCCTTGATTGAAAATTGTTTGAATGATTTTTGTTAAGAAATTGTGATTTCTTTTGATAGAGCATGCTTGGACCTAGGTTTTTGATGTTCTATACTTCGGATTTACACTTGTTATTTTGAGAATCTACTTGTTGCAATAGTTTAGAATCAAATTGAACAGAAAATTGCATGAATATAAATATTGGATTAAATCACTTTGAAATTGGAAAATAGTGGAATCTTAGCCTCAAGTGTTCTTTTAATATTGATAACATCTTTGTCGAAAGTTGCTATAATTTTCAGTGAGTTTTCTAGTTTTGTTTTGAAGTTAAGTCTAAAAAAATCCTTCACAAGTTCGAAGAACGACATCTTTCTTACCATTCTACTACAACTATTAAAATCTCATCAGAACACTGAGTTTTTATTGGTGTTTGCTTTGCTTACAGGCTCACATGAGGCTCACATCTATGTTTCAAATTGTTCAGCAATCTTCGTTGGTATTGTTTCAAATTGCTATTTGGAGTATGAGATGGAGGACTTATTTATAATTTATGGTGCTCTGTGAATTTGAAAGAACTAAAGGCGGCAATGGTTGGGGAACATAATCGACTGGATAAAGTTAATGTAGCCATCATGACGACATGAGGGGCAGTCTTACAGATACTCATACTTCCTTATCCTGTATGGTTTCTCGTACCTCCAACAACAATTTCAAAGCCTCAAATCATACCATGAGTGTTAAGGGTAATCTTCATGTTGAGCGGGTTGAGTTATTTCAACCAGTTGATGCTAGTAGTTTTACGAACACGAAAAAAGTGGTAGAGGAAGATAAACCCAGAGCTTCCCGATGGAGGAGGAGGAGGAGGAGGGTTAAAACTAAACAGAAACCTAAAGAGCCAATTTACCCCACCACCACCTAGAGTTGTTACCGCTTGTCAGGTAACACTTAAATAAACTTCGTGGGGGCTTTGTTTACTATGATTATTTGGATGATGCTAAGTTTAGAAAGGCCTAACCTTTGCGGGGATGAAAGTTCGATATTAATGCAGATTGTTTTTAGCTCGACAAGTAACCAGAAAGGATGTGAACATCCACAAGGTTTCTAGAGGATGTCGAAATTAGTAGGGATTTTGCCTTCTTATAGAGGTTTAAATTACATGTTTTATTGATGCTTGTTCTACTATGTTGCAACTTTATTATATGCTGTGAAGGTAATATGTCCCATGGTTCTTTGTTTCTTATCGTTGGCGCCCACCGTGGGGGCATCTTCCACTGATTTGTGTATATGTTCCGCTATATGTCATGTCTTTGGTTGCCACTTTAGTGCTTGTTTTAACTCTCACTATCACTACATCACACTATGTCGACCAGATTGCATTCGGCTGATTGCATACTTGTTTTATTGTGCATCAACATGCAGCTTGTTCCTTAATTCTTCTCATTGTGTAGTATTGTTTTTACTTATAATCTTCAATCATGGAGCAGACTTGTGTAGCCGCCGTACTTGTATTGTCGTTTCAGTCAGCTTGTCACGTTTTCATGCTTTGCACTGTATTAGCACATATATGTTTCCTGGCTGTTCCGTTCCTTGGTTGTGTCTCTCCTTTCTTTTTTGAAATCTGTGTTCAGTTTTTGCAAACGTGTCTTTCTTTTTTCTGTAAACTAACATGAAATTTTATGTAGGATAAAGATGATTCAGCTCCAACAACAAAGCATCATTGATGGAGAGCCAAGAGATGAAATTGATATTTGAAATGAGGTTATTGGAAGGATTAAAAAGTAGATACACGAATACTATGCCTTTTGGAGATTTGGTTCAAAGGCAAGCAACAAGCATACAATGAATTTTTCGACGAGAGATATTTATTCAAATGATCAAGTTTTGTATAAAGCGTTCCAGTTTTTTGTGCTTAGAATGATAGGTTAAGAGATTTCACCTGTGCATGAATTTTAGTTTCTGGTAGTTTTATTATTTTAGATTGTTGCTTTGTTTTCTGAATTTTATTTAGTAGTTTCTGGTAGTTTTATTATTTTAGATTGTTGCTTTGTATTCTGAATTTTATTTAGTAATTATTGATTTAATAAACTTTAAATCTTTTGTCTTGTTTATAAGTCTTAATAAAGTATAAATTGAATATAAATTTTTGTTACAATTCTTGTTTGCAAATTCTTCTTTTCTAGGGCAAAAAAATAATCCTAAATAGAGTAGTATTTTGAGACCAAAAAAATCTTTTTAATGAAGAATAAATATTTCAGAATTGTCTCCGAAAACTCTTTCGAAGGTAAGAAATTTGATCACTAATAACTTATTAAGAGACGAACAAGATTGTCTCCAAAATTCGATATTTGGGGGTTATTGATTTTGTCACCGATTAAATTAATTAGAGATAATTTTTTTTGTTTCAGATAATTACTATTGAAGACAAATTAAATTGACACAACAATTTCACTTTTGAGACAATTTTTTTAGTTTTAAATAGTAACCATTAAAGACAAATTAGTTTGCCGCGGAATTTACATTTTTGTGACAAAAATATTGCTTGCTAGAAAAGAATTTTTGGTGTCAATTTCTTTCGTCATTGAATTAATTTTCGCAGACAATTTTATTTCGTTGGTAAAAGACATTTTTATTGACAATAATTTTTTAGTTGTTAATTATTTTATCTCGTGACCATTAAGTAATTTAGTCGCGATATACTTTCCCAGACAGGGTATTTGAGACAACTTCGTGACAAAAAAAAAAAAATCATCTCGAGAAAATATTTGAGACAAGAAAAAGGGATTTCCCGACAAAGTTTTTGACACTAAAAACCATTTTATTGTAGTGAACCCTTGATTTCGAAAAACGAGTTCTTCCCATTCTTTAGAGGCGATACGATATGGCGAGACGGAAGACGGCACACCAATAGTGTTGGTCAGCAAGTCGTGTTTTCTCCTCATGGAAAAGAATACCGCTGTTTATGGGTGAAAACTACTCCCGCAGAATTTGGTAATTTGGGTGTGGATGAGGAATGAATCTAAACCTAAACAAATGCACACAGCGGTGAGTGCTTGTAGATTCGGAGATCAATCTATGCAAGTCCGGCCTAAACCAAGAAATGGCCGTTCAGGACTTGTTTGGTCACAGAGTGAAGGAGATGGGGTTGATCTTAGGGAGGGAAGCGAAGAAGGTGTTGAGATTGTGAAGGTGTAGACTTGCTTATGACTTGCAACAGAAAGTGAACAAGCTTACGATTGGTGTGCAGTGCTCTGGTGTTTTCTTGTTGTTTTTTCCCCTGTTGTTTTTTCCTTGTGTTTGAAATAGGGCGGAGAACCTATTTATACAAGTCATTGAGCCTTATTCACGTCTCTCGTGGGAAGTGGAGAAGTGGAGTGATGGAGTAGTGGAGTTGTGCGTTGGTGATACACGACCAGCCTTGCCCACTTCTCCCCGTTCATCTCTAACCGTCCATGTCTTCCTAATACGTTCTTATGATGGCGCGTTGCACGTCGCACGCGCACGCCGTAAACCGCTGACCAATACCCCAAAGATGTATCCCCCAGTTTGTGACATGATTGATGTCTAGAATGTGTGGATCGTGGATCCACGAAAGATAGCATGTATCGTTGAATTGAATCACAAGTTATTCAGAAGTCGATACTTGTGAAGTATCGTGTGTATTTTATGTGTATCGCATCATGGTGTGGTAAAGTGATGGGTAATGACGCCTCACCGACCCAATTAACTCCCGACTGTGGGTTGTATAACCTGTGCTGGTGAAGTTGGACGGATGAGATGATCTTTGAGACACTCATCCGCCACCGTTAATGAAATTAGGGTTTTGAAGAGGTGCGCAGGCATCACTCCTCGCCTTGGTCGAAACCAAGCATGGGAAGGATTTTGAGAGGACCGATCGGGCGTGCGATGTAGATAGCATGCCGGTGTACACATCCATATCACTGTCCCATGAAGGTGCGATCTAGGCCACTCAATTTGACCGGCAAAGAGGAGTGGTCGAGATCGATTTTGCAATAGGAGTTTGATGCCGCAAAAAGCCGCGCACCATGCTCTTTTCCGCGCAGTATTCCAAGACGACCTTACTTGGCCGGTCTTGGCCGGTTGGTTTGACGTCAATATGGTAGGTGGTGTTCACGCCTACACCGATTATCCCATGAAAACGTGATCGAACCACTCAAATCGTCCGCGAAGTTGAGCGGTCGAGATTAGTTTGCGGTTTGGGAGGTGTGACCACGCAAGTTTGGACGCACGTTTTGGATTAACCAGGCATGATATGCCTTGGCCGAACACATGAGGAGGTAGATGGGCCCACAGTGGTCATGCTGGTATGACCGAACCTGTTTAATCTAATCTGGGACCCTCCATTCGTGCCGGAGAAGATGGATGCTCATGATGCTCAAAACCCTAATTTTGGGTTTCAAAGCCGTGCGCCATCTCTTGTTTGGGCGACAATTTTTTCACGACCAAACATGGTTGGTTTTGACCGATTGGTCAAGTGTGTAGGCGGGCCACGGTGATCGTGTTGACATGCTCTGGGCCCTTTGAATCTACATCTACACCCTCCATCTATACTGCGAAGATGGATGGTTGAGATCGCTTTGCAACATATGTAATATGTCGCAAACCCTAATTTAGGGTTTTCCGTCCATAATGCTTGGTATGAACGGTTTCTTGGCAAGCTAGGCCAATGACCGACCATGCGGGGTCGGCCGTGGGTATTCCATACCGCTGGGGGTGATGGAATTGATCCTCGGGTCATCCAATCATGCTTATGGAGTTGGATGATAACGATCGGGATCATATCCGGACCGATCTGGTCCAGTCAGGATGCTCAATCGAGCTAGTATAACACACCGAGAGGGGCTCAATAGGGCTAGTATAACACACCGAGAGTCATCCTCGTGCGGGTATTTCGTACATGGTTTCATTATAGTGCTTGGAGGTTCGTGTTACTCTGAAGAGTAACACTCGGTCGTCATGCCACACACCGATAATGAGTCTTGGAAATACAAGGTCGATATGGAATTCACGAGGAAGGGATTGTTGTCACATGCTCCAACCCTGGAGGAATTTCATGTATTCACGGAGAATGGGATTGTTGCCACATGCTCCATTCTTGGTGAATTAAGTGAGGAGTATCCAACACTTATAAATGGCTTTATCTTTTACAAGATGTCGGCGCATAATTTCCGGTTTTACAAATTTAACCTTAAATGAAAATCCACCATCAACATTAAGTCCCCCGCCTAGCAAATAATGGTTACACTATTGTGGGGTAGGCATGAGATGGTGACATATTTATATACCGAAATGACCAAGCTAAAGTGAATACATATTTAGGATAATTTCACGTTGTCGCGTTGCCACGGGCTGCGTTGGTTTTGATTAAGGATGCGAAGGAAACAGGACTTGATCGGGTGAGCCGCTTTGGTTCCTCTTGTATATATCGAGCTCGGCCCCTTCTTCATGTGTACTCCTTTCATCATACACGGATTTCCTCGGATGTATCTCGATAAACGTCGTTGATTGCTATCCCGAATTAGCGAGCCTTCATAGGCGGCAAGTAAAGACTTCTCTTATTCTGGGGATTCCGTCGACTAAGAGATTATAAAGAATCATCTCACGTGGTCGTTTATTCTATATCTCAAAACCGCTCGATCTTCCGATTGACTGATCGATTGATTTGATTATTTTTTTGGCGCTCATAACCTCCTCTCCTTTGCGGTTTACCATGGAAGCGGCGGACGATCATTCTGTTGCTTCCCGTAAAAGAAGTTTCAAGTTGACAAGCCCGAAAAACGTGTACACGAAGATGTAATGGCTAAGATCGATCTCCCTTCGCGAAGTCGGCCGTGCTATACATGGGATGTCTATTTCACACCTCCGTATTGCCGGAGGACGTATCTGTGCACTTTCACTGCGATTGACATGGAGGAGCGGTGGAGGCGCGAGGAAACGCCTGCAGACACTAGTAAGCGCAAGGGAAGGGAGATTTGCAGCGCGGTTGAAGAGGCGGAGAGTTGAGCATAAACGACTTCCGAATGAAGACAAGCGTGATTACCCGATCCAGGACGGCGTGATAATTCTTGATTCCGATACGAGATGAACCTCGAACACTTGAAAGCAATCTGCGTGACCCTAATATTGATGTGCCTTTTGATACTCCCGCCTGATGATGTTGGGATGGAGCGCGATGCTTTGCAGAGATGCCCGATGCGTAAGCCGAGGAGATCGGAGAGGGGAGCATCAACAGCGATGGAGAAGAACCCAACGGTGGTGCAGGCGAGGCCGGCGACTAAAACCTCTTTTCTTCTTTCTTCTTTCCAAGTATATTTTGTACACTCGAACATCTTCCTTGTACTTTGGTGCCGGGTTCAAGGTTTTCTTCCATTTGATTGCTCGAATAAAGTTTTTTTTTTTTATAACCCTTTGCAAAGATCGCAATTGAATCTTCTCGGCGCAAGGGTGTGCCTTCACACGCAATTCTTTGTGATAAAAGAAGTAATGCCATAATGGAATACTTACGGACGTGTGTTCCTGATGCAAGATCTTCCTGGCCTTGCTGGGGCAGATGGCTCAAATCACCTTCCTTTTGTGCATGCATTCTATCTTCTTCCCATGAGATGTTTGCTTAGGGTTTCCTTTCTTGCTACAGTGGGTTGATTTAGGCTGACTCAGGACTTTGTGTTTTTAGGGGTAGAGAGGTTCTCAGATGGAAATAATGCTTCAACTAAATTGAAAATTGAAAATTGAAACCCTAACTATGAATGAAAGTATTGCAATCATTTTCTGGGGGAATTACAAATATGACATGAAATTGTAAAAGGAAACACGCTGGAAAAAATAGCACAGCGTTTTCAAAGGGTGGAGGATGCTGGAAAGTGGTAGCACAGCGTCTTAAGTTCAGTAGGGTTTGAGCCATTATGAGTGAATCATTATGCCTTCTAGTTTATCAGCGTTGATGAGCTCAAAGAGTAGCCGCCTAGGATAACATCTCGCTACAGGTATGGTTCATCTTCTCTTTCGGTGGGTGAGTCGGGTGGAGTGGCCATTTTCACCATCATGCTCCCGACTCTGAATGTAGTCGTCTTCTTCGTCACCAAGTCTCCAATTCCAAACGGGTTTGGGCGTGCAAACGCTTGGACCTTCGTCTTATCGTCTTTGACCAAGACAGCCTCCACACTCTTGATAAAACGTTTGAAAGGGCCGGCTTCCCATTCACATCTCTTAGTCGGGGTTGGTTCGTTGGTTGGAGTCAGTCCCCAGGACTTGTCAGAATGAGGGGCGGTAAGTTGTAAGGAAGGTTGCGTGACGAGACTTACTTGAGATCGGAACTTTTCAATGTATGCTGACAGGCTCTCTCCGGGAAGTTGTGTCACATTGGTAAGTTGCTGGTGCGGCAACAAACAACCATCAGGAGGTCCAGAAGGCGTGTTGGAGATTCTTTTCGGGTATCGAAACCGGTAGAGGACAGACTCATAGTATTGCTTTGTTGTCATGCATCCAAGAGCGTCCTAGGATCATGTCGTAGTTGGGATGATCTTTGACTATGTAGAACTTTGCTTGTGTCGAGGCATCACCCAATTTGACTTCAAGATCGATGTATCCTTATGCATCTCTACGAGCTCTCCCGCTGAATCTTTAACCACGGTTGGGTGACGAGTAGTTTCACCGCCTCGAAATCTTTGCCGCTCTCAAGGTTTTGTGATAATGATGTTAAATTAGTTTTGTATCAATCAACGCGCTATCGAACTCCACGTCTCTCAAACGAGTGACAGTTAGGAGTCCCCAATTTCCATTGCTCACGTCCTTGGGGGAAAGACTGGGGTTTCGGATCGATCACACGGATACAAACGCCTACCGACACAACGTGATTGAGGCCGTGAATATGTCTTGACGCTGTCCTTTGGAGAAGTACAAGATGGCATAGATTGTACGGTCTTGCGAAGTAATCCAGAAATCATGCGGTTCTGATAGGTAGAGGGTCTATATGAACACCTTCGTTTCCAAGCCGGAGTTCCCCCCGTCTCTACCTTTTCCCCGAATATTTGTTTCAACTTGTTACAATCTTTGGTTGGATGATGGACGAACCTGTGGTAGAAACAATATCTGGGATTTGCCATTTCTTCCTCGGTCGGAGGACGCCTGATAGGGGCAGCTTTACGGCGTCGTCTTGGATCCACGCTTCCAAGAGCTCTATCACTTCATTCATGGGAAAAGGAAAACTTTGTGTCTTTAGTGTTTTGTGCGGGGAGTTTTGTCTGTTCCTTTTCGAGACGAAGTCTTTTGTGCCGGGATGCTCGCTTGGTTTGTTGTTCCGTTATCGAAGCTTTCCTTTTTTCTCCTCCGCCTACTACACTCACGAAGGACCGTGTTGTATTGTTTGTTCGTGAGACGTATGCTTCCTAGACTTTCATGCAAATCATCACTTCGAACAACTCTGGTTCTTTCTAGTAGTGCCGGTGCAGTTGTTGCTGAACATTTTGCAGCTTCGTGGAGTTCAGAGAACGTTTGAAAGCCCAGATTCTCTAATAGAGCGCGGTATATGGGTATCATCCCATTGATGCACAATTCCACCAATTGTCGTTCGGTGACGTTTGGGTCGTGACAATCTAGCGCTTGGGTTCTGAACCTTTTAACGAAATCGTTGGGATGTTCGTTGTTCCGTGAAGAATTCTCCCAGTGTCCGAAAAGGTGATCTCGTTAAACGAAGAAATACTTCCCGTAGAAAGCACCGACCATTTCGTTCCAATTGGATATGCTGTTAGGCGCGATGTTGTTGTACCAGGTGTACGCCCTTCCTATAAGTGACTTCGAGAATTCCTTGAGGCGTAGAACATGATTGTATTCATGTTCCCCCAAGGATTCAAGAATCGAGAGACATGTTCACGAGCATTACCAGTACCATCGTAGAGGAGGCGGGGGAGAGGTGTATCCTCTTGGAAGAGGGATTCGTTGCATATCTTGAGGGTATGGCGGTTGGTGTTGGTGCGCATCCGTCAGATTTCCTTTGCCTCGGCTTTGAAGGAGTCGTTCCAGATCCTCACGTGTGATGAAGTTGGGTGGTTGGTTCCTTTCTCTTGAGCATTCAGGAGTAATACGAGCTTCTTCACCCATGCGGGTTCGGGTGGAAACGCCTGTTCCGGGTGAATTGAAGGCATCTCTTGTTGTCTCCAAATATTGAAATGAATCCTGCGGCAATCGTTCAGTCAAGGTCTTGAGGAAAGTGAGTACCTCCTTCTGAGTTGCGGCCATATCTGTTTGAGTCTTAGCAAGAACTTCCTGTTTCTCCATCAAGTCTACAATGGTAATAGACGGTGGTCCTCCTCTTGTGCCTCGGCTCCTCGTTACGATGAGGGAGTGAAAGTTGTTGCTCTGGTGACCACCGGAGGTGTTACACTTGAGGAGATGCGGGATTTTGCGCTGCTCTCTGGATCTCGGTGATGGGAGGCATTACACCTCTTTGGGATGTCTCTGCTCCATGATGTTGGTCATAGAGGTAACGGTTCATCGAGATGTGTTGGCTATGGTGGCTCCACCGCTGTGTACATCAACACCGGGAGTGTTATCCACACTAGCTCCATCCGAATTGATTGCCGATCCAGGACCGGAGTTCCACCATCTTGAAATGAATTGTTGATCGAATTGGTTCTAAGATCTACCCTTTTTGAAACCGATGAAATTGAATCGGATTAGGAGAAATTGACTTTACAACCGAGAGACTAACCTCCCACCGTGGTCGCCAATTGTTTATAGGTGAAAACTACTCCCGCAATTTGGTAATTTGGGGTGTGGATGAGGAATGAATCTAAACCCTAAACAAATGCATCGCGCAAAGTGAGTGCTTGTAGATTCGGATATCAATCTGTGCAAGTCCGGCCTAAACCAAGAAATGGCCGTTCCAGACTTGTTTCGGTCACAAAGTGAAGGAGATGGGGTTGATCTTAGGGAGGGGAGCGAATAAGGTGTTGAGATTGTGAAGGTGTAGACTTGCTTATGACTTGCAACTGGAAAGTGAACAAGCTTACGATTGGTGTAAGCAGGCTCTGGTGTTTTCTTGTTGTTTTTTCCCCTGTTGTTTTTTCCTTGTGTTTGAAATAGGGCGGAGAACCTATTTATACAAGTCATTGAGCCTTATTCACGTCTCTCGTGGGAAGTGGAGGAAGTGTAGTGATGGAGTAGTGGAGTTGTGCGTTGGTGATACACGACCAGCCTTGCCCACTTCTCTGCTCATCTCTAACCGTCCATGTCTTCCTAATACGTTCTTGTGATGGCGCGTTGCACGCCGTAAACCGCAGGACCAATACCCCGATATGTATCCCCCCGTTTGTGACATGATTGATGTCTAGAATATGTGGATCGTGGATCCATGAAAGATAGCATGTAATCTTTGAATTGAATAACTGTGTTATTCAGAAGTCGATACTTGTGAAGTATCGTGTGTATTTTATGCAGTACTACATCATGGTGTTGTAAAGTGATGGGTAATGACGCCTCACCGACCAATTAACTCCCCGACTGTGGTTGTATAACCAGTCAGTGAAGTTGGACGGATGAGATGATCTTTGAGACACTCATCTGCGATCGTTAATGAAATTAGGGTTTTGAAGAGGTGCGCAGGCATCACTCTTCAGCCTTGGTCGAAACCAAGCATGGGAAGGATTTCGGAGAGGACCGACCGGGCGTGCGTATAGATAGCATGTCGGTGTACACGTCCATATCTCACTTTGCCCCATGAAGGTGCGATCTAGGCCACTCAATTTGACCTAAGAAAGAGGAGTGGTCGAGATCGATTTTGCAATAGGAGTTTGATGCCGCAAAAAGCCGTGCACCATGCTCTTTTCGGCGCGTGTTCCAAGACGACCTAACTTGGTCGGTCTTGGCCGGTTGGTTTGACGTGAAGATGGTAGGCTGATGTTCACGCCTACACTGATTATCCCATGAAAACGTGATCTGAACCACTCAAATCGTCCGTGAAGTTGAGCGGTCGCGATTAGTTTGCGGTTTGGGAGGTGTGACCACGCAAGTTTGGACGCACGTTTTGGATTAACCAGGCATGATATGCCTTGGCCGAACACATGAGGAGGTAGATGGGCCCACGGTGGTCATGCTAGTATGACTAGGACTGTTTAATCCAACCGGGACCCTCCATTCGTCTTGGAGAAGATGGATGCTCATGATGCTCAAAACCCTAATTTTGGGTTTCAAAGTCGTGCGCCATCTCTTGTTTGGGCGACAATTTTGTCACGACCAAACATGGTTGGTTTTGACCGATTGGTCAAGTGTGTAGGCGGGCCCACGGTGATCGTGTTGACATGTTCTCAGGCCCTTTGAATCTACATCTACACCCTCCATCTATACCTACGAAGATGGATGGTTGAGACCGCTTTGCAACACATGTAATATGCCGCAAACCCTAATTTAGGTTTTTCCGTCCATAATGCTTGGTATGAACGGTTTCTTGGCAAGCTAGGCAATGACCGACCATGCGGGGTCGGCGTGGGTATTCCATACCGCTTGGGGTGATGGAATTGATCAGGGGCCATCCAATCATGCTTATGGAGTTGGATGATAACGATCGAGATCATATCCGGGACGATATGGTCGGGCCCGGGATGCTCAATCGGCTAGTATAACACACCGAGAGGGGCTCAATCGGGCTAGTATAACACACCGAGAGTCGACCTGCACGGGTATTTCGTACATGGTTTCATTATAGTGCTTGAGGTTCGTGTTACTCTGTAAGAGTAACACTCGGTCGTCATGCCACACCGATAATGAGTACTTGGAAATACAAGGTGATATGAAATTCACGGGAAGGGATTGTTGCCACATGCTCCAACCTGGAGGAATTTCATGTATTCACGAGAATGGGATTGTTGCCACATGCTCCATTCTTGGTGAATTAAGTGAGGGAGTATCCAACACTTATAAATGGCTTTATCTTTTACAAGATGTCGCCGCATAATTTTTCGGTTTTTACAAATTTAACCTTAAATGAAAATCCACCATCAACAACCGCTTATTCGTTTGATTTTCCCTTGCAAATTACATTTTTCTTGAAGATTTGTGCCGCGCCAACTGGATATGTATGAGCATGGACGCCGTTTCTGAAGAAGTAGTTGTGCGCTGGTTTCCAGTTTTGTGAAAGGGTTCCAAAATACGAAATTCGTAGACTGAAAAGAACAAAGTTCCTTCTACGGATTCCTCGAGACTGTCTCGGGCTTGGATTCGAAAGAGGCTGCTCTTCAGGGCATGAAAGACGTCTTCTCTAAAAGGGTGTACTTCACGCCGCAAAATTTCCCTTGAATATTTTTCCCTCCTTTATCCTTTTCATATTCCCTCTTTGAGTATGTTCTGGAAGATAAGAGATGCTTCCTCTGTAGTTTGATTTTTCTGGCTTTGAGATGGTAGGTAATTATGTTTGTGTTTGAGGGTTTTGAGTTTATTTGAGGTTTTGTTTTGAAATGATTCAAGGGCAATGAAAAGAAATAATACTTCAATTAACTGATAAACTGGAATCCTAATGATGAATGCAAGCAGTGCAATCATTTTGGAGGAATTAAAAGGCAAATTGCTAGAGAAAACACTAAAAGGGATTTTTGAACGAAAGAGGGGCATGACTTCTTAGGTATTGAAGGGTTTGAGCCACCAGGCGTGTATTACTACGCCCTCTAACTTTTTCTGCATTGATGAGATTGCAGTAACCTCCAAAAATAATTTACGCCACTAGGTACGGCTCGTCTTTCCCTCTGCGGAATTAGACGGAGAAGGTTGGGAAGCAACTCTCACTACCATATCTCCAACTTGAAATGGGTTTGGGCGTTGTGCCATCACTTTCCTAGATTCCTCATCTTTAACTATGACGACTTCTAGATTCTTGATAAAATACTTGAAAGGAACATCATCCCATTCACATCTCCTAGTGACGGCTGGGTTGATAATCAGATCGAGTCCCCAAGCCTTGGCGGAAGGAGGAGTGATTTGGTTGCAAAAAGGGTTATTCAATAAGACTTACTTGTATCCGGGAATCTGTGAACAAATCTTTGATACACTCTCTTCGAGCAGTTGCTTCACATTCGCGAGTTGTTGATACGACAACAAATTATCTTCGAGGATTGGACGACTTGTTGGAGAACCTTTGGTATAGAGACTGGTAAAGGGAACACTCCTAGCTTCGCCTTTTATTTGTGTATCCATGAGCGTCCCAAAACCATATCATAATTTGGGTACCCTTTAACTATATGAAATTTGGCGTGTGTTAGAGCATCTCCCACCTTGATTTCGAGATTGATGTATCCGTAAGCGTCTCTGGGTTCCCCTTCTGAGTTTTCGATTATGGTTGGGCAGTGGACGGCTTCTGTTTTGAAATCTTTAGGCTCTCAGCGTCTTGACGGTGACAATGTTGAAATCAGAGGCCATGTCAATCAGTGTGTTGTCATACTCAACATCCTTCAAGTGGCGATGGCTAAGAGTCACCAGTTTGCATCTATCGGTCGTGCTTTCTAGGAAAGGTTGGGGTTTTGGGAGCGGCTTCCATGGTCGGAAATGACCGCTTTTCGATACAACACGGTTGAGGGCTGCAAATATGTCTTGACGTTGTGTCTTGGAGAATTACAAAATCTCACATAAATGCTCCATCATAGACTTTACGGTTTGTGGATGGAGTCCCCTAGAAATCATACCAGCTCCCGACGGGAAGAGGGTCCTGCGAACTCTTTCAAAGTGCCTAATTGAAGTTCCCCGCATCTACCTTTTCTTTGAAAATGTGCTTCAATTTGTTGCATTCATCGGTTAAATGACTGACGAACCTGTGGTAATTGCAATATATAGGATTTGCCATTTGTTCCTCAGTTGGTGGGCGCATGATAGGAGGTAGTTTGATTGCATCATCTTGAATCCATATTTCAAGGAGTTCAATTACTTCCTTGATCGGGAACGGGAAGTTGCATCCCCCGTTTCTTGTTATTGCGCAGGAGTCTTAGTCGCGGCCTTCCGGGGTGGAGCCGTCTGATGCAATAGTGCCGGACGTTTGAGTTGTTGTTCCACTACTATAGATTTTCTCTTTCCTCCTTCACTAGAGATTGACTGGAGGTTGGATCTTTTATTGGAAGGACGCTGCTTTCTCGAAAATCTTTACGAGCTTCTTCATTCGGGACGATCCGGATCGGCGAGTAAAGCAAGGCGGATCTCTTAGCAGCTTATGATGCAATATGGGAATTGATACTTTCCAAGAAGGATGCACATAATGAAATCACCTTTTCATTGCGAGGACTCTGATGAGAACGTGACAAATCCCACGAGCCTTTTTTTCTGAGATTGAGGAAACATCTCTTGATCATCAGTATTGGTCCAAAATGAATTTTTGATGGCATTTCCTCCATAATAAATATGTGTTGGTCCCTTCAATAGTTGATCCGCGAGGTCTTTCAGAAGCGTAAATACTTCGTCTTGACAATAATAGCTTGATCCCTGACAATATCATTCAGGATTTTCATCAAATCGTGAATAGTTATTAAATATTAAGACTCCAATAGCCTCGACAAGGGTTTTAAATGGAAGAACGAATTCAAGAATAACATGTGAAGTATTTTCAGCGCTAGGGGAAGTAAAGTTGGGATTGACGGTTTCTGAACCATTCCTAAGATCAACCATCTTGAGAAATTTAAGAAATTGAAAATGAAATTGAAATTGATCCTGCAACCGAGAGATTAATCTCCCACTGATTCTGCTGGAAATGGTAAATTTGGGTGTTGCCGAGAAACGAATCTAAACCCTAAACAAATGCACGCGCACGGGAGTACTTTAGATTCGAGAGATCAATCTATACATTCCGTCCTAAACCAAGAAATGGCCGTTCCCGAGACTTGCTCCCGGTCACAAAGTGAATGAGAAGGGTTGATCTTAGGAATATAGAACCGGATTGCGGAATGTAAGCTATCGAGTTCTTGGTGTTTTTACGAATACTTGTGTTGATAACACTTGTGTCTCCTCCTCTCGAAATAGGTCGAAACGTATTTATAGAAGTCATGATTGAACACACCGATCTCGTAGGAAGTGGAGACAGGTTAAGTAGTGGAGAAGTGGAGTCGTGTAAACGGTGGTGACCATCATGTTTCCATCACGATGGAAGACCGGTCAGCCTTACACCCACTACTCATTTACTGCTCATTAATCGTCCGCCCTTTCATGACACTTTCTCGTAATGGGCGTGTTGCACGCCGCACGCTATAAACTGCCAGACCAATACCCCAGTGAGCATCCCCCGGTTTGTGACATGTTTGATGTCTCGAGTATTTTCATGGAAAATATGCAGCATATTGATGAGTGAGTCTTGTGTGCAAGACCTAGTTATCCTGACCAATCGCGCGTAACCTAGACGACGGGTAATCATGTGTGGCGAGCTAAGTCATGAGACTTGCCATAAGAAATAGTGTGTGACACTATTAATTTAGTCTTGGTTGGTCGCCTAAGATTTAATCTAGGTCGGTCAATTCGGCTGGCAAAGTTGGACGACCGAGATTGTAATTTATGGAAGAGGGTGGCCGTTGATTATGGCCACATCTCGTTAGCGCCTGCCAGTGGCATAGTGGCGTGATGGCGCGGCCACTATAAATTGGCATGTTGGTGTTAGATCCAAATATGACCCAACAGTATTGGCTCTAGTTGCCATATCAAACTTAATGCCTTAGGTGGCATTATTTGGCATGGGACAAAGATAATCTGTCTTAACCAAATTAGGGTTTGGCATGTCAAAGCCCTAATTAGTGTGTGCGGCTATGTGGCCACGATATGGTGGTATTTGGGCAACACTTTGTCGTGGCCACGTTGAATAAGGAAATTATGGCAAGGCCATAATGTGGGAGCGGCTATGAACGCGACGACCACTAGGTGTTGGAGCGGTTTGGCTTTATTTAATGCGCGTGGCGGGTTTAGAGCGACCTGATTGGTCGATGGAAAGGGGGACGGCAAGCAGCATGGGACCGGCCTCATTCTAAGTGTGTGTGGCGCATTTAGAGCAACTGATTGGTCGATGGAAAGGGGGCCAACAAGCAACATGGGGACGACCTCATTCTAAAATGCGTGTGGCGCATTTAGAACGACCGATTGGTCAATGGAAAGGGGGTCGGAAAGCAGCATAGGGCCGGCCTCATTTTAAGTGCGTGTGGCGCATTTAGAGTGACCTGATTGGTCGATGGAAAGGGGGCTGGCAAGCAGCATGGGGCCGGACTCAATCTAAGTGCGTGTGGCGCATTTAGAGCGACCTGATTGGTCGATGGATTGGGGGCCGACAAGTAGCATGGGGCCGACCTTATTATAAGTCCGTGTGGCACATTTAGAGTGACTTGATTGGTCGATGGGAAAGGGGGTCCGGCAAGGGCAACATGGAGCGTGGCCATCCGGCCATGTGTGGTATTTGCTAGGGCGAATCTGGCTGACCAGCCATGTGGCGCGACCACACCTCCTCTTGTTCTCTGCTCCTATTTGCCGCAGCTCCTCTTATATTTCTTGCTTCTCTCGATTTTTGGTAGGACTTTTCTCCTACTATTCCATGGAGGATTAATTTCCTAGCTTACCTAGGATTGGTATCGACCAATAGGGTTCGAGATATTGCGCAGGGCGCAAAAACCTAATTTTTGCAAATTGATAAAATTAGATTAAAGAACTGAATTTTGCGGGTTGCCACAAAATCAATCAATTTTGAGTGAATTTTGCATACTGATACAAAAAATCACTAATTTAATATCAAAGGGCATCATAACTTTGCGTGCCTCGATTGATTACTTCCATGCATCTTAATCATCACACATCGGGAGATTCATGCTACTCTACCGGGAGCTAGCATTAGTCGTCATGTCATGTCGGTATTAAGAGTTCAACTGGGAACATAGCATAGAATAAATACTCAGAAATTTACAGAATATTTAGGGTTGTTGCTACACGCACCATTCTGGATAAATTTCACATAAATATACTGAATTGCTCAATACATATGTAGGTAAAGAGGCTTGGGCACTCATCACTTTCAAATGGCTCAATCTTCTTTGCAGAATGATGGCGCATTAAATATAGGGTTTTATAATTTTAGCCCTGAGCTAAAAACCACCATCAACAAGAGGTGTATCAAGTCGCTCGGAAAGGTTGAATCGTGAGGCGTATCTTTGAAATCCAAAGACTGGTGGATGAGGCAGTCACTGCTCGTGACGCGGCTAATCAATTATTCGCAGATTTATAATGACGGCTACCATAGGTCGCGCCATTTCTGATTTCCGTCTCTGGATTTATGACCGGCGTCCCCGCCACTCCTTGGACACATTCTCAATTTGGCGGTGCATCTTCGCTCGTGTCTCATCCCTACCTCGAGGATGAGTTAGCGCGTTTTGGTTTTGAGAGAGGAGGTGGGCTTTCTATGGATGTTTAAGTTGATTCGTCGGGATAAGGCACGTAAAGAATACGATGAGCATGAAGATACTCTCTCGTTTGCTCGCGGGGCTAAAGGCGAGGATAATATTGTGCGCCTCCTACGGGGATTGTCTTTTGTTTGGTCGTCTTGTTTGTGATCTCATTGTTGTTTTCCTATGTATCCGTTCTCAAGTCTTTTCCTTGTGGGTCCTTTGGATGTTTGTTGTTATTTCTTATATGTGAATAAATTTTTTTTTAGGTGGGAGTATTACTCTTTTTTGTTCGTATTACGTGACTTTACCGTTAGTTTTAGGGTGGGTTAGTAGTGGTGCGTTTATCCTCCTTTGTGTAGAAGGCGAATAAACCGCGCCTGCCCTCTCCCCACCCTCCCCTCTTTTTTTTTTTTTGACAGGGGGTGATAGGCGTTGGTTAAATGCGTCTACTTCCTATTTTTCTTTTGCAAGGAGTGGGATTGGAGTGGGAGGGCGTTGATTAAACACGCCTACCCTTTATCTTTTCAATGGATGGTGGCGTGTTGGTAAAACGCGCCACTCCCCCTCTTTTTTTCCGAGATGTTTTGGTCGGGAGGCGTTTTTTAAACGCGCCTACTCCCTCCTTACTTTTCCCAGATGAGTGGGGGATAGGGAGGGCTTTGTTTAAACACGCCTCCTTCCTCCCTTTTTTTCAGATGAGTGAGGTGGGGTGAACGTTGGTAGACGCGCTTACTCCCCCTCTCTTTTTCTGATGAGTAGGTTGGGTGGGCGGGTGTTGGTAAAACTCGCCTACTCCCCTTCTCTTTTTCTAATATATAGGGTGGGTGGGCGGGGTTGGTAAAATGCGCCTATTCCCCTCTCTTTTTCCAAATGATTTGGTCAGGGAGGGCGTTTTGTTAAACGCGCCTACTCCCGCATTTCTTTTCCCAGGATGAGTGGGGGTGGGGTGGGGTGGGGGATATGGAGGGCTTTGTTTAAACGCGCCTCCTTCCTCCGTTCTTTTTCTATATGAGTGAGGTGGGGTGAGCGTTGGTAAACGCGCCTACTCCCCCTCTTTTTTTTGATGAGTAGGTTGGGTGGGCAGGGTGTTGGTAAAACACTCCTACCCCTCTCTTTTCTCGACGTGTAGGGTGGGCGGGCGGGGGTGTTGGTAAATCGCGCCTACTCCCTTTCTTTCCAAATGGCTTGGTCGGGGGGGGGGGGGTTTGTTAAACGCGATTACTTCCTCTTTTCTTTCGTGAGGGAGTGGGATTAGAGTGGGGAGGGCGTTGTTTAAACACGCATAACCCCCCACCCCCACCCTTTTTTTTCTTCAATGGATGGTGGCATGTTGGTAAAACGCGCTTACTCTCCCTCTCTTTTTCCAGATGGTTTGGTCGAGGAGGGCGTTCTGTTAAATGCGCCTACTCCCTCCTTTATTTTCCCAGATGACTGGGGGATATGGTGGGCTTTGTTTAAACGCGTCTCCTTCCTCCCTTATTTTTATAGATGAGTGATGTGGGGTGAGCATTGGTAAACGCGCCTACTGCCCCTCTTTTTTTTTGATGAGTAGGTTGGGTAGGCAGGGTGTTGGTAAAACGCGCATTCTTCCTCTTGGATTATTAGAGTGAGCTATCTTACTGTGCGCCTTTGGCATTCCCATAGATTTTTGTAGATTTGTCAGCCGATAGGGTGCCTTTGGCACTCCCGTAGCCTTTTTGTAGATTTGTCAGCCGATCGGGCGCCTTTGACATTCCCGTAGCCTTTTGTAGATTTGTAAGCCGACCGGGCGCCTTTGGCATTCCCGTATCCTTTTGTAGATTTGTCAGCCGACCGGGCGCCTTTGGCATTCCGTAGCCTTTTGTAGGTTTTCAAACCATCATTGATAATTTAACCTTTATTATTCAGAGCGAGTGCTTATACATTGAGCGATTCATGCATAGAACTTCTTCAACCATTTTCCAGTGATGGGCGATTTGACCTTGGTACCATTCATTCGCCTGAGCTTATAGTATCCACTTTCTGCTGCCTTTCTTAATTTTGAATGGCCCCTCCCAGTTTGCAGCAAACTTACCAAAGACTCGGCATTCCTTTGTATGTGACAGGCGATTTTGAGGACCAAGTCGTCCACCTTGAAGGTTCTATTCTTTACGCTTTGTTTGTAATAATTAGCCGTGCGCTTCATGTAAGCTTCTGCGAACAGTTCTGCTCGTGTTCTCCTCTCCTCTATCATATCTAAGCGGGAGAAACGGCTTATTTCATGCTAGCCATCGCCACCCTTGCGGACGGGACCGCTATTTCTGCTGGCAGTATCACATCTTCTCCATAGACTAGTGAATAGGTTAACTCTCCCGTGGAAGTGCGCTTCAAGATCCTGTATGCCCACAATGCGAGCGTCAACTGTTCGTGCCATTCTCTCGTGATGATCATGCACCGTTCGCTCGGGACTCGAATGAGCGTTTTGTTAGTTGATAGGGTGTAGAATACATCCTATTTACTATCTATTGTTTATGCTTTCTTTGCTATTTTTCTTGTAAATTATGTATTTTACGCTTTTTTTGAGTTTTATAGCTACTTTGGAGTCGCACGGAGGAAAAGAAGAAGAAATCACCCAATTTGAGTAAAAGGGCAAAATAGTCATTCATGGGCGAACACTATCTGGAGCCCAGTCAAGGTTAAGGGGCAACTATATTTGGAAAAGTACTAGACACGGACCCAGTGCAGTTAAGGGGTTGCCAATCGGGATGGCCCTTATCTAATGAGTGGGGTGGTCCCTATCCTTGGGGTAACCATCCATCCAACCAGCCCTAATACCTATACCCTAAAATCGAGAGACACTTCCATCCACTCATTTATGTTTTCACCTGAAAATTGAGAACGAGTTGCCGCTGTTGAAACCGAGAAATTAAGATCGAGAAATAGATCGAATTGAGAGACAAGGTGGGAATTGGTGGTTGTTCATATGAGTTTGTGAAGTTAAGGAGATGGTGGCGGTCTTTGATGGTGTTAGAATTAATTAGGGTTTGTGATGTTGTGAAGATGAAGCTACAGGGAAGATGACATTGATGGAACTCGAAAGGATTTCCGAGTTTGAAGAAACCAGAGTTGAAGCAGATCGAAACCCATATGAGAAATCGACGATAAATTGCATTGTGATGAATTAAATGATGAACACGGGGAGAAGAAATTGGAGATGGTGATGAGCAGATTGAGTTTTAGGAAGTGAATCGGAGATGGGTTCCAGAATCGATGAATGTGGTGCTATTGCTAAGGTGGGTATTGGTTTTCTTCTGCCGTCAATTGAAGAGAACAGCTAGAGTTGTGCTGTTGGTTGCGAGTGGTGGCGCAAGGCTAGGTTGAAGAACTGCTGCTGTAGAATGCCGCTGCTGAGAGAACCGAGTTCTCTGTGTTACCATTGAAGATGCAGATTGAGAGCATAAATTGGTGGTGATTTTGGCATGAAGAGCAATGGGTCTGGTAGCGTTGTGAATCTGAGCCGATAAAGAACTAATTGTGGGTGTGAATTAATGATGATTGAACTGTTAAAAATCCGATCGAAATGAATCAGGGTATGAGGTTTGGTGGATACTTTGTTGATGATAATGAGTAGTGAGTTTGTTAAGGAATTGGATAGATTGGTGATGTTGTGATGAAGTTGTTTTTAATTCAAGGTTGCTGTCTCACAGATGGTGGTGAATTGATAAAGATTTGCTGTTGCCGTTGAATCAGTGAAAATGGGTTTTGAAATTCAGGGAAGTGGTGCTATTGGTGGCAGGGCCGCTGGTTGAAATCGAAGCAGTTATGAAGGTTCAGAAAGAATGGTGGTGGGTGTGACAAATTGCGGGAATGAAAGGCTGCTGAGCGAGAATTGTGCAAGAATGAAGTGAGGCTGCTAAATTAGATGTATGTCTAGGTTTACAGTGATGCAGGTGATGGATTATGGAATAGGTGCTGTTTCAAGGAGATGGCTGTGATGTTGTTGGTGAAAGTGCAGTTGTGCTTGAATGAATGGCTAGGCAGTGAAGAGTTGGTGCTGTGTTGAACTGAAATGGGGAGAGGAATGAAATTACAGCGAGACATGGAGGTTGAACTAATGATGCGATTCTTTGGACCGGGATTGTGATGCAGAGGAGTTAAACTGAGCTGCAGTGGAGCTGGTGATTATCATGGAGCTGGTGGTTATGAAATTGAACTTGACTAGATGGAGTTGCAATGATGAAGCTGCAGTTCAGGTTCTGGAGGTGTAGATGGTTGTATTGAGAGTCATGGAAAGAATGGAGGCCATGATGTGCAGCTGCAAAGTAAAATTGCAGAACTACAGCTGGGTTGATGGTGCAGGATCCAGCCATTATGGCTGGATGTGCAATGCTACAGCACAAGGATTGTGCATCACAAGAGTTTGGCTTGATGCAAATGGCTTATGGCACGGCAACTCACCCAATCGGCTAGAGAGATAGTGGCTCGATCCCGACTCGGCTACGACACTTGACTCAGTCGACCTTCACCGAGTTGACTCGGTGACACTTGACTCAGTCGACCTTGACCGAGTTGGACTCAGTTGACCAAGTGACCGGGCGGACTTTGCCGGTCACCTGAGATACTTTTCGGTGCCGGATTCCGTCCAAATTCCGGCCATAATACCAGCTTTCCGGCGACCAAAATTATAGATTTTTGTGTGGATTCTACTCATAGGTGTGAAGACTTGGATTTGGAATTGGATGGAGAATTTGGGTCAAATTTGGAAATAGAAGATGGAAGATGAGAAAGACTTGAATTTGGAAATTGAATTATTATGGAATGAGGATTCTATTCCTTAGAAGATTTGGAGAACATTGAAGCCTATAAATAGAGAAGTTCTCTACACATCTTTTACACACCCCTCTACACACACAACACTTGTGTTTTTGATTTCCTTTCAAAAATTCTTCTTTTAATTATTTGTGTGAACTTGAAAAATTCTCCCTTTAATTATTTGTGTGAATTTCAAAAACATGAGTAGCTAATTTTCTTATTGATTGAGGATGAATTCCTAGTTCTTAATATATGATTTGAGTTTTGTTTTCAATTCTATTTTGAGATTTTTCACATGATTATCGTTTGTTTTTACTAATAGGAATGTTTATATATTCATGGTTGATTGATAGATTGTTTAGAGTGCACGCTAAATTGATTTGTTAATTTGATCTAAAGCTAGTGAAAGTTGGGGATAAGTAATTGTTTCTTGACTTTTTACATAAGTAGCAAACACAAGACCTTGCGGAGGATTCCGTGGAGCAATTGTGTGTGAAAACAACGTTAGCAAGTAGACCTTGATCTAAGAGTTTAACTACTAATATCAACCTAATAAGTTCATAAATCTTAATGCGTTTATTTAAATTACATCTTGAGTGATCTACTACTAGGTGGTTTGGTAAATAGAATCCGGTAGTCGAGAACTTCCGTATCCAGTGATACAAGGGATTTAGGGTTTAGCACTGATCTATTTTGCTTTACCTACGGTTGGTGATAATTTGTGACTAATAACAAGTAGAAAAGAACATAACTTTAATCATTGTTTTGCAACGAAGAAGGATTACTTGAACTTGTCTCTCTTATTGATTTCAACTTTATCTTTTAATTGCTTTGTTTACTTTCTTTTGCTTTACACCCCCCTTTTGTGACAATTTTTACAACTAGAATCTCTTGCTCCTCGTGGGAACGAACTTGATTACACTATATTACTTGTTAATTAGGTGGAAAAATATTGATTAATTTGTTGTGGTTAACGACACGCATCATTAGTCGCTTCCACTTGCCCGTTTCCCTGAGGGTAGTAGGGGGTCGACGTATGTAGTCTTGTGTTGTATTGGCGGAGCAGATCTATCACGTCCTTGTTTACAAACAACTTGGCATTGTCCGCCCTAATTATCATAGGCGCGCCAAACCTGTAGATAATATGCTCTTTGATGAACGCAGCCACGGTTACTCTGGCGTAGTCTTTGAGGGGTATTGCCTCGACCCCATTTCGATGCGTACTCCATGGACGTTATTATGTATTTGTGGCGCTCGAAGACGTTGGGTTGATTGGCCCTATAATATCCATACCCCAGTTATGAAACGGTCATGGTGTCACTATGTTGTGTAACTGAGTGTGAGGTGCCCGAATCAGGGTCTCGTGCATTTTCTTATAGTATCTAATGTTCTTGGTTCACCAGAAACCCTTTCATTTTACTGGGGTTTGTGTATTATCTGCTTAACTAACTTGTTGCACATTATTAGAAATTGGGATATTTTGACTTTGGGTCACAAAAAAGTGACCAAAGTTACGTTTCAGTCACGCTAAAATTTTAATTAGAGTTTGGGTCACGAGACTGTCATTGACCGTTTTGATTGTTAGTTTATTATTTATTTTTTATAATTAATTTAAATTAAGTTCACCCTGTTAGTTACTGTTAATACGTGTCAACTCCGTCTACATTTTCACTACTCATCTCCGTCTCCGGTAAAGACGAACAGCGAAGTACTAACATGAACAGATGAAGAATAAAATTAAAAAAATATAAAAATTACTCAATCTTCCCTGCATGATCTTAATTCTTTATTTCCATCAACAATGAATGATTATTGAGATAAGAAAAATGAAAAAAAATTCACAAATTAATCTTCAAATTAATCCAATCTTTGGTACAAACTAATCTCACACCAATTCAAGCTTGTTCAATCATTATAATCGGTAGAAAATAATATCAAGAAGATGAAGCACCATCAAATCAAAGACAAACAAACCCCCTTTCATAATTGATTTTCAAAATAAAAAATTCAATGGTGAACATAAATTAAATTATACATGAATCACCACCAAATCAAAATATTACCCACTCACTTATAGAAGCCATTACGTCTCTGCCACTCTCTTTCAATCCCTCATCTCATGCGACCATTAAAATACCATGTATCTTCATGCAACCGATTACCCAAAACCAGTTTTTTGATTTTGAAAACCTGATGCAAAAGAGTTTGAAAGAACTCTTTTCTATGATACCCGAAACTTATCAAACTTAAGTTAACAAAAGCTTTGATATATATTTTCGTTGTTGTATATATGTATCTTGTATAGACTTCAAAGATGAGGGAGGCGATGAACAAGAGAGAAGTTAGAGATTTACCAAAATCAATAAACCCTAAAATATAATTTGGGATTTTTCTCAAATAATCACAGTGTCGTGGCCTTTTCCACCCTACACATGTTTAACGAGAAAGTGGAATGGCTATATTAGTAAATAAATCGAAGTCTAATATTGTATTCGTCATTTCCGCATTTAACTAACTTTCATGACTGTCAAAGCGGTCAATGACGGTCTCGTGACCCAAACTCTAATTAAAATTTTGGCGTGATCCAAACGCAACTCTGGTAACTTTTATGTGACCCAAAGCCAAAATATCCCTTAGAAATTTTAGCAATACGCTATAATCTCAGGTGATATAACTGGCCATCAGAAAGGAAATAAATTATGATACAAATACAACTTAGTATGGACACATCTAAGTTTAGATTTTATGGAAAAAGAACAAACGGAATACTGGTGCGAACAATAGAGAACTGCTAACAAAGATGGGAATAATAACTCCCATATTTACTTTACTAGTGTAGTGGTTTGTCTTTCTAGTTATAAAAATTATTAGAAGACGAGAAAAATACAAAGAGAGTCGACACTTACTGTAGTGGTTTGTCTTTCTGGTCAAGAACTCAAGCGCACAACTTGAGGAATATCTTGGAAACCTAAGTAATTTGGATGCAATCTGCGTGTGCCTCTTATAGTCTTTCGACAAACCTTCAGAAATCAGATAGTCTTTGTCTGAAAAACTCCAGTTCCATTAGCTCTTTTAATTGCCACATTTTCTTTTGTACCTGCTAAACAGATCAAATATCCCGGTTCCAAATGATACATTTCTCTCTTTGCTTTATATCAAATACTACTTGTACAATTATTCACCAGCAATTACTACATTTGAAAATCAATTGGTATACATGGAAAACCACAACAAAAAAAACCGCAATAAAAGAAAGACAGAGAGAACGAGATTATAACACATTAATAATAACATTTTAATTCTTGTAACATAAAAGAGAGTTGCAAGAGTATAGATAATTCAAAATGGAAGCATCGTGTAACATAACTTGAGAGCTTGGAAAATAAAGAGAAAAAAAAAAAACGACTAATGTCGTAATGGCGGAGACTAAAAGAACCTCCTACCACTTCCAAAGCTCTGTTATCCTAGGACTTCTACCATCTGAACTTACACACACTGCAACTACATTACATTACTACAATTGACTCGAAGACACAACTTCAAACCAGTGGTACTACTTAAATGAAAGGGAAACACACTCGACTCGACCTGACCTGACATGACAATCACTATGCGGAATATTTCCAACATTTTATTTAAACAACTTCATAAAAGCTAGACCAACACGACCAATGCAACCAGACACACACACGAGACGCATTTTAAGAATCGTAACCCCAACAAAGAGAGCCAAAAGCACCACCGGGAAGAGGTACACAGTAATACCAAAAACTTGAGACCATCCACGTCAAATGAAATCGGAAAAGAACTAATACCCTCAGAACTATGACTCGGTGACTGAATTAACAAAGGACTATGGCAAAAAGGTGGCTCCCCAATAATAGGGAACAAAAACAGGCAACATGACTTTCCTTAGGAGATTAAGGAAACCTGGAAAAAAAATAGGAGAAAATATTAATTAGATTCTCTGTGAAGGAAATCGGGCGTCGTATATAAGAGGTTTGATCTTATGTAATAATAATAAAATATTAATTCAGGTCAATTGTAAATAATCAAATATATGTTCAATCTTTCGTATAACCTAATTAAACAAATATATAAATAAAAAATATAACTTTTACTTTTTTTATTTTACTTAACAACAAGTTTAAGCCCCTCTTCATTAGTTGAGTTAATAATAATCTCTGTCATACTCACTAGTGTCAAAAATTGTAGAAAGATGCGTGTGGGGAAAAAATTGAATCTTCACGTTTTCTGGAGTCAATTTAGCATGAGCCAATCTATGCTGGCGCCTGATCCCATAGAGTGCATAAGGAGTCTGTCTATATAAACATCAAAATGTGTTTTAAGTAAATAATAAAACCGATTATTATTTCACATTAAAGCATATGAAATGATCCTTATGATAAGACGTCGGTTTGAAAGAGCTCGCATCGGAAATTAGTAATATTCATTAAATGTACCGGAAAGCTTCCAAGATGGCAATTGTTGCATTCACGTATGATATGACTTTTCATCATAAATTATCTTCGGTACCCTAACATTGATCTTCCACCAAATTAAAAAGAAATATTTTTTCGTATTATCTTTGTTGTTAATCTTTATTACATTTTATATGAATAGATTTTTAATTTCTTCTAAGGTTATATCTTTTCGAGTGAGAAGATGGTTATGGTGAGTGTAATAAGAAAAAAACGAGGCTATGTTGTACATTTATTTTTCTTCTCTAAATGATATGTAGATCTTGCTCAATGAGATCTTGGAGTTGTTGAGCATCAATATGATGATTTGGTATTATGCTCAAATATTTGGATTATGATTTCTATTGGAGTCCATTTTGGAACATTTTAACTTTTTTTTTTTTTTGGGGTCAAATTTTCAACGAACTAGAAATCTTATCCTCAATATTTATTTTCCAGTTATGGATCCTCAAGGTTATCCTTTAATAGAATTATTCTTAAGTATAGATGGGTTAGATGAAAATGAGAAATATACCACATATAAAAGGAAATTTGGTGATCTTTGTGTAACCGCCCAAGTATACAAAAATGTTAATGGTGATGGGGTTATAGTTGAAAGAAACGTAACCCACCCAAACGTCTTAATCTATATTTTTATCGATCATGGATGTGTTATCTTTTAAACTAGGAAAAAGCGATTAAAATGAGCACAACTAACTTTAAAATTAAAATGAGCACATATAAAAAACTAACATAAGTTATTCTCAAACGTCACATTTTAATCTCCTACTCTAATAGACTGTGACGTTTGAGAATAACTTATATTAGTTTTCAAAAGGGGGAAAGAGATTAAAATTAAGATATGTTACAAAAAAAAAAAAAAAGGTTATATTATATAAAATACACAAATAAGAATTAGTTGTTAAGTCACTGCTAGAAATCTTTTCTCGTCATTGACCTTACAAGCAATTCATTAAATCTTATCTCTACTTTAACCTTATAAACAATTCATCGAAAACATTATCGACGTTTACCTTACAAGCAATTTATCAAATTTCAATTCCATATTAAATTTATCATGCATAATACCATTATCCAGTGGGAAAAAAATCAAGTTAAGTATGATGAGAAGCTCGGTTAAGAATGTTGGGTTGCATAATGAACAACTAATTTCTTTCACACAAGTTTCAATTAAAATGCCAATCACAACAAAGTTTTTAGCATGTTCAATTCTTGAAGTGAGCAAATCATCTAAAATAAACACAGTTGAAGTTGTCTATACAAAAATGTTAAATGAAGCAATCAAAGTGGTTGAACGACTTATAAAAGAACTATTAATTGAGAGATGTGGAAAGTAATTTGGGGATAATTTACTGTTCATGTCGTCATTTTTCAGTGCCGACAATTAAAATCGGCATGGTTTTTCTATGCCGACATGAACAGTAAAATATCCCCCAATTACTTTCCATATCCCTAATTAATCCTTCTTATAAAATTGTACTTGTGTTTACTTAAGTTCGCGGACCAATTTGTTGAGTTTGTAAAATATTTATATTTGGGTATTTTTTATTGACATCGAAGACATTGAGTTCACGAACAACTTTTTTCAGTTCGCGAACCAAGTCGTTTTTTGAGGTAGAACCTATAACTTGTTTGATAGTTTGCTAAACGCATTGGTTAGCTCGCACATTTCCTTATTAAAAAATATGCGTATGCACTTTCTTCTTTGCATTACAAGGCAAACTTCTCTCACATTTACGTAAAAACTATTCTAAATAATATTAAGATTACTTGAGGTCAAAGTAATTAGTGACATGGAAACTAATTCACAAACTTATTTAGGAATACAAGTAATAGTTGTTATAAATAAAGGAATCTATGCGTCAAGGAATATTAATCCATGCATGCTAGCTTCAGTTGGTTTTAACTCACAATCAGGACTCCATTAGCGACTGAGTAGTTTCTCGGATAAACGGTCATACCTTTGCTCCACTTTTTAGTAAAAATGGTCATTTTATGGTTCAGTTAGAAACATTGATGTACAACCCTCTTTGAACGTCTCATCCCCTCCCATTCTCCAACCATTAATCGAACAAATCAGTGATTACTTCCAATCCACTTCTACCAAATCTACAAGCCTTCAACATATGCATCAAAATACGAACCTAAACACCCTTCTTGGTCATCAATTACTATAGATTGGATCATCTTCATTAACGCTTCTTTTAAGGAAACAAACTTATGCATGGGTTATGCTTTCATACTCTATTCCGATCAACCAAAAATCCTTCATGCATCTTGTTGCGGGCTCCAATGGGTTTTTTCAGCGCTTTATGCAGAAGCCCTATCATTATATCAGGCAACCAATTAGCTGAAAGATAATCTCCTATTAATTGTCACTATAGTGACGGACTGCAAATATCTATCAGACATTGTCGAGCAACAACGATTGTAGCGTGCCACAGAAAGCGGAAAATACAGTTCGTCAATATAGGTCTCTAACGATGAACACTTTGGCATAGTCAGCTAAAATACGATGCAACTTTGTATATGTCAACATATATACAACAACTAATTCTCAAGCCCACATTCTTATGTAAGAGGAGAATCCATGGACACTCTTATATGGACAAGGTCGGACAAGATTTGTGTCATTTTCTCAAGCCCACATTCTTATATAATGCTTCTATAATAAGCATCAAATTGCAAATCTCTTGTATTATATTACTTGATTAATATACCTCCGTGTTTCCATCTTATCTTATACTAATATAAAGAAAAGAGCTCTTTTTGGTAGGAGACTCCCTAAATTACTTAGTTGTCCCCATTTTTTACATATTTACAAAAATACCATTGTTTTAAAAATATATCAAAATTTTTAAAAACTTAATATCTTTCAAAATATACACCGGATTTTTGTAAAATTTATATATTTGAAAAGCTATTTCAATTATCTCATGAATGAGTACAAATAAGAATAGTAATTTTTTTGTTTTAGGATTTTTTTCATGACTTTCAAATTTAGTATTGTTGGATGAGTAAAATTCAAGCATGCATCGCACATGTGTCCTTACTAGTAAAATAAAAAGAAACAATTGTTATATAGTCGGGTATATTCAGAGATTTGGATAAGTGAGTGAAATTGACCAAACGCCCATAA